>JAFMSR010002209.1:0-24921 GCA_022818135.1 Saxidomus purpurata | reverse complement strand
TTGTTTCTCCGCACTTATTTAATCACTTGTTATTTCTTGCGAAGATGCAATTTCAATAGCTAGTCACACCATTTACGCTAAAAATGGACGTTATACAAGTCGAACTGTTGAAATGTGGTTCGTTGACAGAATATGGCGTTAATAAGCATGCATATCATATTAAGCTTTCTATTTCTTTGAGCATCAGATCATGCTTTCGCCGACATAAGAAGCTTATTCTAGCGCTTTGATAAAATTTTGAAGGTGGCGCAGTTTTGAATTTTCACTTTCAACTATAAGCCAAAATTCTTCAAACGTGGTATGTCCGTAAATCTATATTTTGTTGTTACTGTTCCATTATGAACGGTAAGTATCAGTTACTTTTTCAGTTCGCAAATTTTAGCCGCCATGAAAAAGTTGAAAAAATGATATTAAAGGAAGTAGGAGGTTTTTATTCGATTTCAATATGACGTTTACAAATGGTATATTAACTGTTATAAAGGAATTTCTGTTACATTGTCTAGATATAGCCTATATTTTCCAGCGTTTTGGCGATGAGTATGAGTTTGGACTTTCATATGACGATCAGTTATGGACAGTCGGTTTTAGGGTACGTCCTAGCCTTTGGGTCAATATCTACGCGATTTGGGACCCTCTTTTCGGCCTCACACTGATGGTAGATGGGGCACGGCACGAGAATCCAGATTCCATTGGCAGAGACTACCAGCAGCTTAAGTTCGATGCATTCATGGACGTGGTGATAGGGCTTAACATGGACGGTACGGCGCTGGACCAGGAGTCAAGATTCGAGATCGCAAAACTGAGTGTTTATGACTGGACTACTACCGACCCACTGAATGAGATAGGTATAATCACAATCATTTCTAAAACCCAGTGGAACATATTCAAAATGTAGATTAAAAAATATCTTTATTGTGATATTTTGTGAAACAGTTCTTACATTGTATGGCTTGTTTCAAACTGTATGTGGACACAAGTACATACGTTTGAATTACTTTAATACACATCACATACTAAAGCATAAATATCACTTTCTGAACCTGTCATAGATAGAACCTTTAAAAAAAGGCACTCCGTAAAAATGGTATTAAATTAAATAACTTCAAAAGAATACATTTTATAATTCAATTGTATCTGCACGTATTATTACATACATTCTATTCACCATGGGTAAAATCAGCGTTTTGAAATAAGTTGCAGAACAGTAAACATTCAATAATCCACGTATTAACAGTTGTTGTTGAACAATTAATGTGTGGATAGTGATTCAATACAGAATATATCTATGTTGATCATTCATGCTGAAATGAGGCTTTTTTGATATACATGTAAAGGTTTTTTAAATTGTATTTTTTTTTTAAATTGTATTTATTTATCATTTTACGTTCATTGAACACTTAATTTATGTCTGGAGAAGATAATCTGTTATAGATATAGGGAGTGCCCCTTTAAGGAATATAACAATTCCAACCGTTGAGTTTGAGTAATAGTACAATCACCAACAAATTATCAACATTAAGAGTATAGACCCGGTTTTTAAGATGCGTCTAGGATAAAACTCATGTTCATGAAATGTATGTTAGAAAGTTATGAATAAAATTATAATTTCAGACGACGGCATACTTTGGCTGGGTTGTGGTCAGTCATATTCCGCTGAGATGCCATATCCAGTTCCAAGAGAATCAGCCGTGCATGAGTGTAGATCCATCTGCTCTTCAATTGCAAAAGCCGTGGCAGGAGTCAGGGATGAGGAGTGTTCATGCGCCGATATATCTGCTATCGAAAATATAAATCGGGACGTTTCTCATTGTCAGCAGGAAACCGACTGGGGATATTTCTCTGCTTCTGGACTCGCAAGTCAAGATTCCGATTATTCCATTGTCGTTACTGTTCA
Source organism: Saxidomus purpurata (assembly GCA_022818135.1). Classification (NCBI taxonomy): domain Eukaryota; kingdom Metazoa; phylum Mollusca; class Bivalvia; order Venerida; family Veneridae; genus Saxidomus; species Saxidomus purpurata. The sequence goes on along the minus strand of JAFMSR010002209.1, from coordinate 23,027 downwards.
AAAGTTAGGTGACAAACCGTACGTCAAACCACTAGAAGCTGTGCTTATTCATGTCGCTACTAATTTCATCGTTGATATACCGTTTACGGTAGATTTTGGTGACGGGACGATTATTGATATTTATTCTAAAGAGATGTCGTACTACTGGTCACTGCCAGGCAAGTACGATGTAAGTGTAACGGCAGAAATAGGTATAGCCAGGATAAGCGGTTCAACTGATGTCAGTATCGAGGATGTAGATGAAGGGAATGCCGGAGACTTTGTAATGTTAGACACTTTCCACGGAGAAAAGACACGCGAGGCCAATGTTGATTTCACAAACATCGATTATGGTCTCGGTGCTTGTCTTCTACGATATGGGGACACGAATTCTACTGATGTGGAATTGGTGAACCTGGAAGAGTACGTAGAAACGGCGTATATGACGCATGTATATCCGCAGTTTGGACGCTATAAGTTACAAGTTGACTGTCTAAATCAATACGGAAAGATCCAAAACAACACTTTTTTCACATCTAGAAAGTTAGAAACAACCTACCATTTTCACGATAAAGACACTAGTTTTATCACACCAGTTGCAGGCGATGAAGACTTTTTCCGCACGGTTGAGATAGAACACAGTGACCAAAATATTACTGTCTCTTTGAACGAATCAAACCTTTCTTCCTTCGATATTCAGCCAAAGTTTCTACGTATACATGAAAATTTTCTGACATACAATTTTCAAAATGTAACAATAGACAAGCGCATAATAAGTGTCCAGAACGTCATCGAAAAGCCTGACATATTCTCTCCAGTAATAGACGGGGCTTGGAACTTGACAACTAACATAACTGTGCGTGTTCCTGCCGGCAATAACATGTTTTTAAATGTCAACTTTAGTGCGGGAGAAGTTCAGATCTTCTATATTCATTACCTGAAGTTACCTAGCGATATCGTGTTTGAGATAATGTTTCCGATTCTAGGATATTTTCCTGTCCACGCGAGTATCTCTAACGATATCAGCAACAGCACTGCAGATTTGTTAGTGTCTGTGGAAGTGCCTATTCAGTCTATCAGCCTGTCTTTAACTAATATCACGGACAAGGAATTACCTGTAGAATTACTGATTGATCTTAATGAAGGCATGCGGGGACCAATGAAGGCGAATTTTCAGATTGATCAAGGTAATGGATATGTGGACACGTATTTCCACTATAACGACAAGTTTTTCTTTCCAACCTATCGACATGCATATAAATATCCTAACTGGGGAATTTATGACATCTGCGTACGAGCTTTCAACAGAATCAGTTCCGTTATAGAATGTATAACAGTACAGGTGGGACAGAGGATCAAATATGTTGACATCACAATGCCGTCAGCTGGCAGGTTTAAGAGGAATGAAACGACAACGTCAGTTATTAGGTGTCCAAAAGGTTCCGACAAGACATATATTGTAACATTCGGCGACGGCGAAACGTTTGTCTTTACAGACAGGTACCTGAAAGAGACAGAGAACTTCGAAGACACTACAACAACCACAAGCACTACAACATCAACGGTGGCTCCTACCACATCTCTTGAGCTAAGTAACGTGACAATGTCTTCTGACAATTCCACCAACGAATATACTGGAAACTCTACATCTGAAAATGGAACAAGCGCTGGTGTAACATCAGAAAAACTGACAACTCCAGGTAGTGATACCAACGCATCACATACTGAAACGTCAACCGCTACTTTTAAAAACCGTCGTCGACGTCAGGTAAATGAAACAAGCTTTAATGCAGCCGAGGCTGGCGATTCACATTTTGAAGAATCTTCTTCGCAAACAACACAATCATTTGAATTCAGTTCGATGTTTTCAGAGAATGCAAACTCAACTGCCATGCCTTCACTATCCAGCAGCGGTAATACAACGGTAGAAACAGATAATAATATATCTTTTGTTAACCACACAAGCGGAAATGAAACTGATAATGCAACCACAAAGACAACACGTTTTACAACTACCACAACAGAAATGCCCACGACAACAACTATGTTTATAACCTCAACGATGGAGCCAATTCCCGACGATGCAACTAATCCTTACACTACAAATACTTCGTTTGCCCGACGCCGACGAGATGGGACGATCGTAGTAAGTCACAGATATCAAGATACAGGTACATATTCTATTAAAGTGAAAGCTTCCAATCACTTCAACTGGGCCTGGGATATTCTCTGTCCATTGGTGGTCATTGCTGATGAAAAGAACGATACATGCCAGTCGCCTGCTTTAACTATTATCCCAAAATATGCCTCATCGCGCAGGAATCCCCTCCAGTTCTTTAGATCAGAAAAGATAAATTTAACAGCAACAGCCACAATGTCTCGCTGTCGCGCTTCTGCACCGAGATATTCTTGGAGAACTGACACACTTATCATGGAGAACGGTCGGCAGATCCGGCGACCATATCATGACACAGGTATTTGTGTTCTAGAAACGACAGAGAGAATATTTCAGTATCCAAGATCGTCTCTACCATTTGGATCATATGTTGTAACATTAGTAGTGTCACCGTCAGACCATCCTTTGAAGACAGCCATGCACGAAATTTTCATGGACGTGAACGCTTCACCGCCACATGCTGTTATCAATGGAAATGATGAACATCTCTGGTTCCTTGTTTATGGGACAACAATGCTGAAGTTCCCAAAATCTATTGATCCTGATTTCGATACACATGACGGTATTAACTACGATCTTATTTTTATGGAAGAGTCAAAGTACGTAGAAGTGAAACTAGAGTCACGAGAAAGTATGATAAATAAATCATCTCTTGTTGCGGAAGGTATCACTCACAAATACTCATCGAAGAATCTTGTCCGAGTGTATGAATATACACCTTGTTTCTTACGATCTGGAAATCTCACAAAGGACATGCGGTTTCCATCTGGAGAATTCAATTTACCATCAGAATATTTTATAAGTGATGTTAATTCTTTTGCCATGATTCTGTACGTAACAAAGAACCAGTTGACTACTTCGGCACATGTCACTTTCGAAATCCGTCTTAGTAATTCATCGAATCTGCTTGACCAGTTAGACGATCTATTGAAATCAAAAGACACTACTGGAGTGATGAGAGCTGTCGAGGCGTTGTCCGCCACACTCGTTGTTTCACCCGTAAGTTCACCATTAGCAGCTTTCTATTATATAACGTGTGACTAGTACGGGCATTGATGCAGTTTATTTAATAGTTCTGTCATTAATCTTCATCCTAAGGCACTCATCTTGTTTACTCATTTTATAAACTTTGAAGCTATTTCATTTTGTTGCTGCACTTTGCTTCCTCATGAACCAGTCTAAATGGCCATCAATGGTTGAATGTTTGCAAAGCCTTAGATGGAAGGAAAATGAAACAACTTATCACATATTAATAGGCGTTTGCATTTCGTCTCCAAATATAAAAAAGAATATTTAAATATCAGCAAATCTTTATTGCAAAAACATCTTTTCTATAATGACTACCGCAGTTTGGTTTACATCTTCAAACTCCTACTTGGCATAAATAGACGTATTTTCTATGAAACACAGAGCTTATTAACGTAATTGAAGCTTTGAAAAATTGTTGTTGTTGCAGACAAACAGTTCAGAAGAGGAAGAATTTGAAGCAAAGGAGGCAATGACTGAGGTTTGTACTCTTTATTTCTTGTATATTAACTTTATGTTTATATAATCCATACAAATATTAATTCATAGAGGATATCTGTTTGTTTTGAGTGGATATGGGATATATCTCACCGAGAAGTGATACAATTGTATTATGTTCACGAGCGCGAAGCGCAAGTTTTAATGTGAAAATTGTATCACTTTGAGTTGAGATATATTCCATATCCATTTAAAACAAATTTTCTGGTAATTTTATGCTAAATATAAATACAGAAGCAAAATTATATATATGCACTACTTAAAAAATAGTTCTGGCAGACCTATATCACCCACACTGTGACTGATGTGAAATCTATATCATCACTCTATATTTCACTGGTATTTAATGAGTTAGCATAAAATAAAAATGCATACAGGTAATGTGAAAGTATATGGTTTCAGCTGAAGACGAAGTTGATTGGTGCCCTTGACTCAGTATCAGAGGGAGTTAAAGATATAGATCAAGCTGGTGGTATGATTGGCCTTGTCGATGATTTAACCAAGGACTCAGGCAGCGTATCTGATAACGCGAGGGTAGGTACCAGTATTAATCTTATTAAAGAGCATAATGTATATTTATAAACTGTAAGTGCAGTTGTTGAATGAACATGTAATACATTATTTATCATTATAAAAGATGTCAGTTTGTTCATATTTTAATTCTAAATTTGGAACTTTTACTAAAACTTTTTGTGTAATTTTGTAGGTAGGAGCAACGTCTGCTATTAAGAACTCTGCAGAAGTGACAGAAGGCTTCGCCGATGAACCACTAGACACGCTCACGGATGTCGGGTCTAGTAAGCCTCCTTTATCATATATAGAATTGTCTTGATAAACTCACAAATTTTCTTTCTCACAATAATTGTAGATTAATATTTACACGTATGCAACAGAAGTGCATTTAACGCGTTTTTTACAGCTGTTGTTTAATTTCTTACGTTTTCTATTTGACTTATTTCAAGGAAACAACTTACAATGATTGTTAAATGCTTTATTCATGTACATTGCTTCAGAATCCGCCTAAACACATAATATGACAACGACCATAAGAATAATAATCATATTTACCACAAGTATATTGATTATCTCACAATTATCGATTGTAGTTATCATGATTCAAATGAAAATCAGCATAATGGTCATAGAAATTAAAATGGTGAAACATTACCACGACGCTTATGGGGGGAAGGTCATGATCTTAAAGTATTTGATATGTAGTAGACAAAGGCCTTGTGCTCTGATCTCAATCGGTAGCATGTCTATAAAAGGTAACGTCGTGTATTAGGCCAGTAATAAACAGATGTGTCGTGTTTCTAATTTATGTGCCTGCAACTCCTAATACAATTATGGGTTTGGTTTCTTGTAGAGGTAGTATCTGGTGTTAGTAATGTTTTACCAAAAGAGGATGAGGTAGCAAAGAAATTGGCTGAACATGAAAAAGCACTTGCCCAGGCGGAAAAGGATGCAAAGGCTACACTTGGACCTAGCGAGGACGAAGGTATACATGTTAAAAGTACTCTTTGCAAACAAAAGAAAGGTGGTTTAAGTCAACAGCTTCAGATTTTTAATATATTTTTATGAGCTAAACAGGGGTCTTTGATGTGCATGACTAACACACATGTTAGTTTGTTTTCATAAAATAAAAGAACGTACCTGGTATAGAGCATGATACGTTGTATTCAGCATACTCCTGTAAGCATGATGGGGTTGTGTTACTCTGTGTATCTTTTTCAGAAGAAAACCCAGAAGAAGACGGCGCAGACATTACACTCGAAGACGACACGGAAGAACTAACAGCACTCACTGAAGACGATTTGGCATCAAATGCTCCACTGCCCTATAACAAACTACTGAAAAAATGTGATTTACTTCATAGTGCACCACTAGACAAACTCTACAAATATCTCTTCTTTTACGAGTCCATTTTCAGGTACAGTAATTATACAAAATTTAGCATATTAGCACTGTTATTTCTTGTATCGTTTCAGAATTATACTTTTTATTAGTCTTAGTCCGACCTGCAAGTTGGAAACATCTGTCCATTTTCGTCGATAATTTCAAGTAACTGTTAGATTATTTCTGTCCATATTTCCGACAATTTCAAGCGGTTGTTGCTTATAAAACAAAGGAATATCTCGCACAAAAAGCAAAAAGGATACCATTGACGTGGAGATCTGAAAGTGAGGGATTGGAGAATCATAATTATAAAATGTACACGTAGACAAATGCATCATTTCAGGTCCGGAACATCGCATAATTTTGAAATATTTGTACATAAAATTCAACCACAGACAAAAAAACCCAGATTTCTCAGATGCCAAGCTTTATATACAGCGATTAAAACCATACACATCATCTACTGCACACAAAACTAAGCTCCTAGGGTAAATGTCAATGTTGCATTTGGTGCTGTCATGTAACTTTAACCTTTAACAAATAACGTTTAATCAAAGCAAAGTGATTTTGCATTGCGATGTTATAAATCAGTTATAAAATGATGTTTGAAACAGTCTTTAAATTACCAAACCTTGAAATAGGCGGCGATTGTACAGACATCTAACAGGAATATCCTGATTAGCATCGTCTCTTAATCGTTATTACCCTTGCAGTATGGGAAGAAATTCCTACGGGGAATATACAACAATCGTATTCGCAAAAAAAGGGTTAATGTAGATTTCTATGTTTAATACAGGCAAGAAATAAAGAACAAGAGTGAGGCAATAATGATCAGTGCTGAAATCCTGAAGATGGGCAGGAATGACATCTTCTGTTATATCGGCATACTAGAGGAGCCCGGAGATGTTGAGTGGTACTATAACAGGTTCTTTGATGATGAGAAACGACGCAGGGATAAGATAAGGAGAGACGCGGTATGAATAGGATCTGCTCACTCGTTTCAATAGCAACTAATTCCAAAGTTGATAAACTAAAGAAATAATTTTGACCATCAATGATAATCATAATACACCATAATAGAAGTCTATGGTCATAAAACTCGCATCGGTAGATATTTACAAAGACTAGATGGGTGTTCAGTAGAACAGTGTCGCCCTCTTTCACTTTGTCAGAATAACCAATGATTTCGTGACAAAAAGGGGCATAACTCTGTCAAATAAGATCTTAATATACAACATTTGGCGGCATCACGACCATTTTGTCATAAGCAATGCAGTTTGAAAGTCTGATGAAGAAATCTTAAAAAATAGCGAAGTTATATTCAACGTTAAGTTTTCGTGACGGCCCGACATACTGTAGCCAAAGCGATCCTCATGTATCGCCTTTTCTCCGAAAGGGCGGCACAAAAGATGCTCTAAATACGACACATGTGAAGAAAGAATACCCCCGATATAAATAATTTCAGTGATCCGGCAATTGCTAGTAATGTTGCTGCTCATTTTAATAGCTTTGATCATAATATGGATGACTTTAGCTTTATACCAAGGGTGTTGTTAGGAACGATTTGGACAGACTGATGTTCGGGACTAATAATCTAAATAGCTAGCCCTCGCGTGCCCCGTATGAACTTGAGAATTATATTATACCGGAACTTTTTTCTAGGATCGTGATGTGAGCAAGTCGTTCCTTGGCTCCATTGACTCTGTGTCGAGTGTACTACTGAACAAGGCGGAATCCAATCAAACTGTCGAGCTTTCTGCTCCGGGCCTCAAAGTCGCTATGAAAAAAGTATCCGCAAATGCTACTGAAGGTAAGAAGTTACATAATGAAAAGTAGATTCGAAATCGATTCTCTTTAAATACCTCCGGAACTGTTCTGTTATTTTATCTGAAACAGAAAATATACCATCACATTGTTTACGATGGAACTGTCATTTCCTTTGGTTAGCCAATGGCAATTTTGAAATCTGCTTTCAAAACTTATAGAAACAGTCTGAATTTCATCACATTAGCTTCTAAAACAAAGGTAGATCAAAATGAACGTACTTGGTGATCTACTTTTTCACACCATGTTAATGAGCTTCAATCGTGGACTAGATATTCATCAAGATAAACGTTTTGACCAATTTTCAAGCTGACTTGTCAAATGTGCCTTCTGTAGTGTTTATGGGGTTATTGTTATGATTAGACATAGTATCCTAGTTTTTGAATTAACAATACTAAAATTCAAACTTGATCAAGAGTTCATCGAAACAAACATTCTGGCACATTTGGGTTAAAACTGCGGATTATAGAATGTTTACATGATTTCTTTTCAAGTTAACCTTATGTCCTAGTTTGTTTTTGGCTGCATGTGACCCAGTTTCGAACTTGACCTAGAGGTTATCAAAACAAATATTTTGACCAAATTTCAGGATGACCGAGTGCAAAAGTAGGCACCTGAAGTGTTCAGAAAAGTCTTTCTATGATCTAACCTGGTGACCAAGTTTTTAACTCAGCGTAAAACAGTTACAATCTTGACAACGAGTTCACCAAGGCAAACAAAAACTAATTTTCTTGATGATTTGGTACAAAATGTGGCTTCTAGAGTGTTCAAAAGGGTTTTCTTTTATTCGGCCTGGTGACTTTGTTTTTGACTCTACGTAACCAAGTTTTTAACTTGACCTAGAATTTATCAATACAAACATTCTAATCAACTTCCAGGATAATTGGGTTCTGTGTTCAAATTGTGGCTTTTACAGTGTTCACGCGGTTGTTCTATTATTTGACGTGGTTACCTAGTTTTTGACCCAACGTGACCCAGTTTCAATCTTTACCTAGAGTTAATTAAGACAAATATTCTAACCAACTTTCAATATATGTGTGTATAAAATTCGGATTCTAAGATATTACCAAGTTTTTTTTTCTATTATGTGACCTAGTTTTTTACAATTATGACCTAGTTAAGAACCTGACCTAGAATTCACAAGAAAAACATTTTGACAAATTGTCATGAAGATTGGGTACAAAATGTGGCTTCTAGATTTTAACCCATTATAACCCAGCTAGAAACTTAACCTAGAGTTGAATCAAACATACAATCTGGTATAATTGTGTACAAAATGTGACTTCTAAAGAGATTACAAGCTTTTTTTCTGAGATTTGAACAGGTAACCTAGTTTTTGACCTCACATGACCCAGTTCCAAGCTTGCCTGTAAGTTAAAAATATTCTTACAAATTCTCATGATAATTAAGGACCAAATTTGGTCTCTAGGGTGTTCGCATGTTTTGTTCTATTACTTGACATGGTGGCATAGGCTTTGACCCATGCTGCTCAGATTTGGCCAGACTTAGCCTGCAGATAATCAATGTGAGATTAAATTATATTTTTACTGTTACAATTGTACACCATAAATTCGTTTCGATGATTCTCCCACGAGAACGCTATAACACATTAATAGAGTGTATCAGATCGACCCGATTAGTTTTGAAAGCTTTAATCGAATAAAAATAAATTCGTCTCAAACTAATTAAATATATCTATTTATGTCCTGTATTTAGATGATGAAAGTATGGGAGATGATGCCGGCGTAAAGATGCCCGCAGGTGTTCTATCTGCTTCCGGAAACGATTCTGAAGTTGGCCAAACGGTTAGTTAACCCTTGGTATTTATACTTACACAACTAGGGATTTGATTTGCACTTTGTATAATTCTAGAACACTATGCCTTTTTGCCTTTCATCGATTTAATCTATTTGACAACAACAACTTATTACAAAATTCAAAGAAAATTTTAAGTTATAAACGTCAATAATGCTTCAAACCGAGATGCTCAAAATCCATGACTTACTGAAAAGGTAGCTTTATTAATGTTCTGTAAGTATATTACATTGTTTCTCAGCAATGAGTGTTTAACACTAAACACGCTCATATATCCAACTATATTTTCCGAAATAAAACAAAAAAGTAATAACGTTGATATCACATGTTTGTAGTAGTACAAATCATATATGAATGTATTTTTTCCTGTAGCATTTGCAACTGAATTATCGCTATTATATCATTCTTGTTAGCTGATCGTGAATGACCAATCACCGTTCACATACGGCAATGAAAACGACACGACGGAAGTTGGTACTGCAGTAGTAACGTTCAAACTCTCAACCCCTGGTACCAAAGATGAGGTACCTGTGTCAAACACAACTGAACCGATAGAAATTTACCTCGCAGGTCAGGAAACCATTTCTTTTAGTTTCTGAATCTCTTCTTATAGAAGTGATGGTTTTTGTGTTTTAGCTTATTAAATGCAGTCCCGCTACATTTTCTTACATTAATATGTTATCATTATTCCCTCACTTGATGTTACTTTTTTTGCAATGGGAATGAAACATAAACTAGCTGTAACAGGAAGTAAATGCATTGTTGTTGTAGGTAACCCTGACAAAGTACAGGAGCCAATGTTAAATGCATTGTTCTGGAAGAAAGGAGACGCCTCAAGTTCAATGAATTATCACAAAATCAACGTGACTAAAAATGATACTACTTTACACCTTATTGTCAGACCAGCGTTTTCTGACAGCGAGGACTTATTTGACGTTCTCATACAGGTAAAAGATAAAAAAAAATACGCCCTCTGTTAATATATTTAGTCCTAGATGGTGCTTTGAATGAATAAAAAAATCATTTCATCACATATAGTAAGCTTTATGTAATTATTTGTATATATTGCGTACCTTTGCTGACTAGTTTACTTGAAATTATGTTGTGCATGTCGAAAAGCGAAAGCTTTTTATAGATATTGGGAAACTTTAAATGTTCAAACGCAGAAACAAACATATGTTGTTTAACCTGCAGTACGAAGGTTATCCGAATGAGACACACCACCTCGCAAAAATTACATTGCCACTCTCTGAGGACAGCTTTTCACCAAACTTAACATGGGAGAAACGAGATGTTCTGCGACACACATTCTTTCCAGATGCTGAGTTAACAAAGAGGGCAGGGATATACAGGGTTGGGGTAAAACTTAGATGTAAGTTTTCATCAATAGTGATTATTGAGACAGATGTATAAAATATTGACGTTTAACAAATAAAATACGTATCCTACGAGCAAACATCAATACATTTTATCTAAGTTTTAACTTGTTTAAACATGACAAGACGGTCGTTTATCGCTTATTTTGATTGTACTGTTTTTTTTACTGTAATGCATAATCTGATTCGACAGTGTAGTGATTTCCTGTTCAAAAAACTACAAGAATTGATCACATATGTAAAGAGAACGTTAAATCTGAAATCCAGAAAATGAGGCAAACTGCCAGTAGTTTGAATAATCCCGACTCCAAATATAATGTTGAACAAACACCCTATCACCAACATCGAGATTTATAACCGTTGCGGACGATCCGGCTATATCAGTACCCTTATCCCAACTACAAACTGTATTGTTGTTGTGAACAAAGTAAATTGCATCAAAGTATTTGTCGTCGCTTTTGATATTTGAAAAGAAAAAGTAAACTCCCTTTTCCGGTGCAGTGAAAACTCCTGTTGTAGGACTATATGCGCTGCCTTCATTGGAGATTAAGTTGTTAAATATGGCGGTGTACTGTTTATCGGAGAGTGATCCGTCCACAGGTTTGCTCAGAGAGGCGGAAAACGCAACCTTTGAAGTCTTAATATTTGCTGCAGAAGTTGGTTTGACAGATGTTAGTGGGCGTTTCGTAGTTCCCGCCGTTGGTATTAAAACTGAAAATTGAGTAGCAGATCGATTTTAGAATTGCGGCTCTATATCGTATATATTCAGTGTATCAAGGCGTGTTAAGAATCTTTACTTAAAATGAAGCGGTCGGGCTGAGAAAAGTAGAATAAATAAGGCACACTTGTATAGAACAGACATGGTGTTCAACCATTGAAATAAACAATAACTTACATCTTTTTTCATTGTTTGATATAAATGCCATTTCTGTGTCCTCTTCCCTCTTAAGTACATCGGCGACTGTTTCTTCAATGAAATGCGCCAAGTCATTATTGAATTTTCCAGTGTTCCTTTTGAGAAATGTTATTTCAGTCTTTAGGTCTGCGTTTTCTGATTTAAGAGCTTCCATATCTTGGAACAGAGCTTTGAGCTCGACTTGCGTTTGAAGATTTTCTGTTTGAATCTGTCTGACTACTTCATATATATCATTTTGAATGATATTTCCAGCATGAACACTGGCAATAGCAGAAAGCACATTGACTAACAGAAGACTATTCATTCTAATTGTTTAATGATTCTAAACAAATCTAACACAACGATAAAATTTCTCAGATCCCAAGTTCATTTAGTGACACCAAACAAAACAGTACACACGTCAAAGTGTACAATGTTTTAATGTCCAGATAAATACTTATCGACAAAATTGACGAAATACAGGTGTCGTTTGAATGCCGTAAGCTTTATCCACTAATTGAGGCGCTAGTCCTTTCCTATTATGTGTCTCAAATACTATTTCTGTTTCAGCGATAGCGTCAAATTGTCCCTGTAAATTTATCTTATCTTCAAACAAAAAGAGCGATTAAGTACTTACCATGTGCGTTTTATTTTTAATTTTGACGTATTCATTATACTGGCTTAAATGTAGGCTCGCTCACCTTGTTAATACGATAAATTATGATGAAAATTGTTAAAGTAAAACTTTTTAAAAGGAATTAGATCTTGTTTGGTAATAACTCTTACATCCTAACCGTTGTTAAGTTATTATTATTTAAGCTAACATAACAGGATTATGTAATCGTATTGCTTTTAACAGATTAGGTTATGTTCCAGTTGGTTCTGATCAAATCTTTTCCAATGTAATATTTAGCACTAATTGTTTTTTAGCTGGTGTATTTGATCTCCAACAAGAACAAACAGCTTTCAACTATACTTGGCAGATGTTCCTGGGTGGTTGTCGCTTTTGGAATCATGAGAATGAAACTTGGGACTCCGACGGTTGTGTAGTAAGCAACGGTCACCATTTCGTTGTAAAATAGCATATGCTTTATAAATTTCACGCATACCTTGAAATATTATATTTTCACTAAACAACAAACTATAATGATTTTTACCTAATTCAGCTCTATCACCAATAACTAAATACTGCTATAATGCAGATGATGTCAATAATATATTGGAATTTAGTGTTTCTTTGATTTTCCTTTTAAGGTCGGAAATATTACAACATACAACGCTACCCAGTGCTTGTGTACCCACTTGACCTCGTTTGGAGGTGAGATGGTTGTGCCACCTAACACAATAGACTTCAATAATGTCTGGGCTAAGTTCAAAGACCTGAACGAGAACGCAGCAGTGTTCAGCACAATCATATCACTACTAGGACTTTACGTTATAGGTCTGATATGGGCAAGGTATATGGATAAGAAAGATTTAGTGAAGGTTTGCATAGCTATATTTCTATTGAATTATTGATCTTCATTCAAATAATCAAGGACAATGTATTCTTTGATATATATATACATATCCCAGCGTAAAGAACACAGAGGAAAATGGGCCCATTACTATTTTCTGAATCCCTATTACAATTTCGTTGTAAAATCCAGTTAAATCGTTTTGAAACATTCATTGAATTTTTATGCCCCCAAAGGGCTCTGTCCGTCTGTCCGAGCCCGCATATGGGCATATATTGGGTACTATATCATTCATTCCGTCAGGTAGCCAACAAAAAAGGGGGACATGTTGGGTAGTTTTAATACTTTATATAGTGCCTTATTGGCTACTTTCTTATAATAGGAGGCAATGCCAAGTACCCAACAAATGCCCATTTATAAGGTCGTCCGTCCGTCCGTCCGTCTGTGCGTCCCCACTTACAAATTCATGTCCGGACTGTAACTCTGTCATGCATTGAAGGATTTTAAAATAACTTGGAACAAAAGTCTAGCACATCAAGACGACGTGTCGTGTGCAAGACTCACGTCCCTACCTCAAAGGTCAAGGTCACACTTAGAGTTTGAAGGTAATGGAAACCTCTATATATGCACACATTCGTGTCCGGACTGTAACTTTGTCATGCATTGAAGAATTTTAAAATAACTTGGCACAAATGTTCAGCACATCAAGACAACGTGTCGCGTGCAAGACCCACGTTCCTACCTCAAAGGTCAAGGTCACACTTAGAGCTTGAAGGTAATGGAATCCTCTATATATGCACACATTCGTGTCCGGACTGTAACTTTGTCATGCATTGAAGGATTTTAAAATAACTTGGCACAAATGTTAAGCACATCAAGACGACGTGTCGCGTGCAAGACCCACATCCCTACCTCAAAGGTCAAGGTCACACTGGAATCCTCTATATATGCACACATTCGTGTCCGGACTATAACTTTATCACGCATTGAAGGATTTTAAAATAACTTTGCATAAATGTCAAGCACATCAAGACGATGTGTCGCGTGCAAGACCCACATTCATACCTCAAAGGTCAAGGTCACACTTAGAGCTTGAAGGTAATGGAATCCTGTATATATGCACACATTCCTGTCCGGACTATAACTTTGTCATGCATTGATTGATTTAAAAATAACTTGGCACAAATGTCCAGCACATCAAGCCGATGTGTCGCATGGATTTTAAAATTACATACCACAATTATTGAGCACATGAAGAGGACAAAGACTGTGAGACACCTCTTTCGGTGGCATTCGTCACTTGTGAGGGACAGCTCTTGTTAAATACATAACTCTTGGTAGGCAAAGAGTGTGTGTAATGTGTATCCGTTTTCTTACGTATGGTGTGCGTGGGCTTTCCTTGCATTTTCCCCTTGTATATGTCATACTTTATATCCTGTGTCTATGTATTTACCGTTCGGAAGAACATAATCGCCTTGCTTTTTTAACTAAAGCATTTTCAAAAAGAAGAAAGTTTATTTGAACATGCAATAACCTGGACAATTGTGATGAAATCTGAACTATACTCATTTGGAACTAAGTAATAGTACATGTAACAGGAGTCACTAAAATGAGCATAGTCATATACCTTTTTACAACTTTACTAAGTATTTCTAGGATTGTCTAACAATTGTCTAACTATTGGATGGTGTAACTTACCAATATATATTATCTATATATAATAATTTATTTCATAGTGGGGAGCAACGCCACTAGAAGATAACTTACCGACGGACAGTTATCACTACCAGATCTCTCTGTACACCGGCATGAAGAAAGGAGCTGGCACAAAATCTAACATTAGTTTTATTATCTCTGGAGAAGAGAGGGACACTGGTGTGAGACGTATGTTTGATGGGAAGCGCAAGGCATGTCTTTATAATAACTGTTATGTTAAAAACAACCTTGGCAGTTTCTTAATATTCTGATTATAGCTTTAAGATGAGAAACCAACAGAGATGAAAGGATGTTAACGTCATAGATCTAAGAAATTTCTTTCGTATGCATTATTTGATTTTTGTCATTCAAATATAAACACGTGTAAATATATTGCCATTGAGATAAAATAAAAAAAAATCCAGAAGCATTTTTAATTTTTAACAGTTCAGATTATTTGTATTTAATATAACACAAAATAATTGCATTCACGCGTTTAAAAGATTTGTTGATTGATGGCATCAAACATTTCTAACTATTTCATCTTTATTATTTTGATGAAACTTTCAAGATACTGACTAAAACTCATTACACTCGATGTGGTTTTGATTATACAGACACACGAAAAAGGCAGTATTATGAACTATATTTTGAGTGTGGAGGAGAAACTCGGGCCTCTTAGCTTCTGCAGAATATGGCATGACAACTCTGGAGAAGGAAAATACAGATCGTGGTTCCTCGATCAAATAGAGATGTCCGATCTACAGACCGGAGAACGGTAAATGCTTTGCATCAGTTCCCCTTATTTGCTAATTAGAAGTCAACTCTTTTTAAATAAGTAAAATGTTTGTACATAAAATGCGTGCTAACATGCTGTACTGGTTTTTGTACAGTATCACAGATAAAAATGTGGTACTGGTAAATTTTATCAAATAACTAGGAGTCGTTTTTTTAAACATCATTTTCGTTTCCACTGTTTATAGGGGAGGCATATTGTCTCAGGCTCCTAAACCCGAGGACTCGATTTGAATCCTGTCATAAAACTTTGACTGCAATATCCTCAATCCCTTCTTTCAGTGTGCGTATTGGCAGAAACCTAGTAAATTAGTCACTGAGCGTTGTTCATTCAAGTCGAAACTAGGAATTTAAGGCTATCGCAGATGTAAACTAAAACAGTTCAAAACTGTTACATTTTCTGATCAGTATTTACGATTTTATCTAAACATTTCTCAGATAAATTTGTCGTCACATACTTTAAACCAATTAAAATATCTGTGAAAATACATTTACTCCTTCAGGTACTTTTTCCTGAGTAACCGATGGCTTGCTTGTGAAGAAGATGACGGAATGGTAGACCGTATTCTACCAGTGGCGGGCATTGACGACCTTGTTGCGTTCAAACAACTGTTCTCTTCCTCGGTCAGGAAGAAGCTTACCAGTGACCATCTGTGGTTGTCCGTATTCAGCCGGCCCACCAGGAGCTCGTTTACACGTGTACAAAGGATTTCATGCTGTATGTCACTGTTGTTTCTGACTATGATAACGAACGCCATGTGGTTCAAGTCTGACGGAGAACAAAACCAAACACAAACCCAACAAAAGCAGCCTATTTCCATGAAGATCGGACCTATCTCATTTACATTACAACAGGTTTGTATAATGACATAAGTTTAGTGGTTTCTGTTATATGCAATTAAATTTCATTCTATGTAGAAGTCACCGCTTAAGGTTGACCATTTGAAGAATTTGAAACAGATGTAGCGATGTGATAAAAATGTGTCATTCATATACTTTCATCTGCTACTATCAGAGCTCAGTTTTGTATCTCTTTCACTCTTTATTTTACAGAGTCGGAGCTGTTATGTAGGGCTTATATCATAGTTCCACTTTCTTTCAAAATACTAAAGTTTTCTCAACCTGACGTTTTATTTTGCAGGTGTTTATAAGTTTAGCAAGCACAATTATCGTGTTTCCGCCGAGTTTCCTATTGATTACCTTTTTCCGCCGAACTAAACAGAAGAAGAATACAGTAATGCAAATGAATCAGAGGAAGCCAAAACGGGGGAAGTGGAAGAACCTCGGCACTACATCCAGGTCTAACATGTGGTCCACTACAGACGAACCGCCAAAAAGCTCCAAGTTCAAAAAGTTTACAGACAGGTTGCAGCAGTTAGTACGAGGCGGTGGAAACAATAAGAATAAGTACGGTGCAACTGATGACGATGATGAGTTTGATAACATTCCCGCACCAACTATAGTTGGAGATCGGAGCGCGAAGAAAGATGCACAGAAGAAAAAGAAGAAGCCATACATGTTTCCTCACTGGTTCAACTATATTGCATGGACCTGTACGTATTACTATGTGATATTTTAAATAACATACATTTCCAACTCCTACATGATTAGTGCTTAACTATAGAGTGACGTAATTAACGAAATGAGATAACCTTTTGCTCTGTTTCTTGGCCTCCATATCGAATACAATGTAATGTCGTAGAATATTTCAGTACGACATATTGTTTGAAGGTGTACACTTTCCAATTTCTTTTTAAAAGATATTACATATTTTAATTTTTCACCAATAAAAGATAATTATGGACATTTAATTTAATTGAAATATATCTTAATGTAGTATAAAATGTTCAAGATTTTCGAGGATATTACATATCAAAGCAAATATGTATGTCATGTGTATTCAACAGTCTTTTTTTAAATTGCAGTGTGTTTCTTCAGTATAATAACACCTGCATTCTTCACGATTCTGTACAGCATGCAGTGGGGCAAAGAGAAAGCTAACGAGTGGTTGGTCACATTCGTCCTCTCGTTTTTCCAGTCTGTCATAGTCGTGCAACCTATCAAGGTAAAAATTGCGGTCAATTTTGACGATATTGACTGACTATTTTCATAAACATAATACTTTTTCATAAACCAAATTTTGACGGTGTTGGACAACTGTTTGTACACTTGGATGTTCACAAAGAGCTTACTAATAACAGGCGCATTCCCTACAACCAGCAGATTATTTTCCCAAAATGTTAAAAATGAGCTAATTGTTTCTTTATGTGAAAAAGTTTGCCGGTTCTTACGAAGTACTGGTTCTTCCCGGTAAACCGCCCGCCTGTTAAATGGTCAAAAATACTGTTGGAACGGGCGTTTAACTCCTACAACAAACTAACTTATTCGTAAATCTCAGTCTGCGCATGTACACCTCTTTATGGTTTGTACTTTCAACACCATAATTATAATCAAGTTGAAGTCAGAATGTTTTCGTAAAGTTATCAAATAATCTAATCATGGCCATCACAGTTATAGCCAATCCTCCTTGCTGATAGCTCAACATGGTAATAACGATGGCAATTATGTGTATTTTTGTACTTTACACAAATGGGATTATTTCCAGACCCATTTTTAAAATGTCAAGAGTCACTTTAAAGGGTCAAGGGTGTTATAGTTAAACATTATTTCACTATAGTGTGTCCGGTATATATCTTTATCCTTCATGGAGGGATTTGAAAATAGTTGTTAGAAATGATATACTCACGACTGATAAAATTACGCTTGCTATTTCAAATTTACAGCTATCGGTCAATACCTTTGTTATTTTTGGAGTGATTTCGGTAGGATAGTCATAAGCACACAGGTGTTTTCATGAGCAGAGAGTGTGGCAAGTACATTCAGCTGCCTTACTCAAAGTTATTTACTATAAACGAACTCGGAACGTTGCAAATAGATATCAATTGTGTAAATAGTAAAATTTCTATCATTTTCAAGTTTTCCAATAGTTGATTCCAGTGCAAAAATTTGTGTTCTTTGTTTTAAATATTGAACTCTCCTGGGCGATATCCTACCTTGCATACTATTAAAACTAACAGTTCTTCTTATTGAAGCGAAATACCCCTGTGGTACTTCTTCTTACGGAAAAAGAGACTACCTGTGTCGCGTAGTATTCGTGTTGTGGAGAAAAATACAAAGGCCGTGCACTTCGGTTAGAAATTACAATTGATCTTTATGCTTTCCAATCAAAATCGCCATGTGTGCGACATCTTGTTTAAGAAAGCTGTGTTTACGGTTTTTATAGTTGTTATAGTGCTGATAGGGGTTGGTTACGGTATTTAGTTTATATGAATAGAGTACGGGTAAAAAAAAAGCTCTCTGTCGTTTTTAACGCTTTAAATATTCTGCATAAATGATGTAATTTTTAAAATTGTTATCGTGATTGCACGTTGTTTTAGTTCACTGACGCAAATAATCATTTCTGACGTGTATGTTTAGATGATTCTTTTGGTTGTTAGATAATTCGCAAATTTTAATACTTGGATTCTGTGAGGTTGATACAAAAATGACAAATTTTGAGTTAAAGACCACAATATATTTACTAGTAATAGAGCGGTTACATCATGCTATAGACACTTGGGCGTTGAATTCTTACGTTTTGACCATTTTATCCGAACAAAGTACGAGACCAAGGTACACGAAAATTGTGGGACATCAGTAAAATATGAGTATCTAGAATGTATATAAGAAAGATAAGTACGTTGAACAGTGTTACTGTAGTGGTCAGAAACATTTTTCAGGTACTGTGCCTGGTTGCATTTATCGCATGTGTGCTGAAGAAACCAGACCTCGGAGAAGAAGGAGACTGTACTGCCGAACTTAACAACGCTATAAGTAAACATGAAGAAGAAGTTTATGCTAAAGGGTCTGCCGCAATCGATGGTAACATATGTTGTCTTCCTGAAAATTTCATTCTTTAACTTACTTTTATGAAGTAGAAAGCGCCTTACATCCTTCTTTTGCCTAAAATATGACATGGGAAGTTGTTTTGGTTTAAATTGGGCTCTGTTTACTATTATGTGTAAATTGTCTTTAAGTAAAGCAACAAATCATTCGCAATAGTTACATCCCAAAGAACTAAAATATTATCATACTTGGGTTTAAATGGTCACCTTTATTGCATCCCCTTGTATTTAGCTTTACTCGCATCGGAATAAAATCTGTATCTTCATAATGTGGTTGTTCTGTGCTTTCCGGCATAGGTGGTGCACTTTTGTTCCACTTGGCGAAAGTGTTGCCGTTATACAGTTAATATCATAGCTGTAGCGTGTGCCGCCTTCTCCACTGTCCTTTGTAGTACTAGTAGGTGTTGTCTGCGTGTCTGTCTAGTTGTAGATATGTAATGTGGTTGGTGGTGTTTTCTGGTCAGTTTTCATATTTTACTTTACATTTATGACATAACAGAAATTGCTAGAAGACGAAGAGAAGCAAACGAGTCTCTGGAACCTCCGGATACCGAGAAGCTGGAAGAGCAAAGACAGGCCCGTCTCAAAGAGATGAAAATGGAAGAAATACTGAAAGAAATTCTCATTTATGGCTTCTTCGTGCTCATTTTGTTCTTTCTGTCCTATCAGCAGAGGGATCTCCAATCATTTTACTACACGGAAAATATGAAAAGTATGTTTCTCGGAAAGTTCGAAAGCGTAAGTATGAATTACGTTGATTCTTACCTTTTATCCAACTTGATCACCTTTTAGTTGGTGTCTCATCCCTTGATCAGTATAATTGTGTCTTAATCAGCCAGGGATGTATTTTAGCCTGATCTGAGCAGAGCCTCCTTAGTTCATTTGATTCCAGGGTGTTACAGAAACTACAATTCTTGTAGATACGAATATAGACGTCATATGCAAAGTTTTGGTTTGGATTTTACAGAAGCATTGTACATTTGTATACCGCTTCATTGACAGTTAGTTAATATACCGGTAGCTTATATTTTCGTCTGTCATAGTCAGTGTTTATCTTAGTGTCTGCATGTTAATTAAAACTTTATCACTTACATGCAGAGCGTTCCATCGTCATAGAAAGGGTGATGAAACCTTTGATTTAACCAAGCATAACAACTGCACCAGGGTAGTGCAAAAGCGATTTATTTACACAGCGTTTCCAAGTGACACGTACATTTGTATTTTGAAATTCTGACCAACACTTAGCAGTTTTAAGTGCTTATAGAATATTTAAACTTATCCTAGATCTCCACTGTACTGGATTATTGGGTGTGGTTAGAAAAGTTCTTCCTGCCGACTCTTTACGCTGCGAAATATCACAATGGCACAGATCTGTATAAGTGGTGGGATAGGCGATGCCTGAAGGACTTTGAATCTAGGCGAATGGGAATTGCAAGAATGAGACAGTTTAGAATAAAGGAAGGTAAATAATGTGTTGTTGTTTTGAAAATACAGTAGCAACAGCATATGATTACGAGTACGTTAAGGTAGCTGCCTTGTTTTGCTTATGTTGATGCTTCCATCTCACCAACTGGGCAATTGTACGTTTCACCATCAATAAGAATATGACTGAATTTTAAAACATAAAATTTTGACGAGAATTATGCGTTGTTTATCATCTTTATGTATATGCGAGCATTTACGTAAAATCATTTTGTATAATTCATTTTGAACTGAATATTTCATTTCCCGAAATATGCTGGCTTTCAATTTTGGTAGTGAATTTGCAAACTGCACACTAGAGATAACTGATATGTTGATAAATTCCTGAATATAGTAGAAAGATGCCTAGCCCGGAAATGACGTACAAATTGGCTTTACGTTAGAGATTGGATTTAGATGAATGCGCAATGTTGACTCCGTAAAACTTTCATCAAAGAGAAAATAAGGTTTTTCTTTCTTGGGATGTCGGTTTTTGCAATGATTACATAATCGATATCTGCAATAAATAACATTTCTTGGAGTGTAAAATAATCACGGATAATTCAAATCCTAATGGTTCAGTGTGAACCCTATAAACTTTTAGGTTTTTTCTTTGAATCATTAAGCAGTATTTTAGAACTCCCTCTTTGAAGTATATTTTGCCTGTCCAATTTAAATGACATCATACGTATGGTGAAGAACCGTCTCGCCACGCGATACAATTAACTAATTATGCCTTGTCAAGGAAACATGGATTTAAACAAATACAAGGTAATAAAAGCAGTGCCTTAAAGGGCTTGAAACACTTGATTTTAATTTGACACAAGCTTTACTGACAAGTAAACCATTTATGGTAAGTGCTTGCACTGTATTGGCTTTCCTTGAATTACATAAAGGGCAGCTGCATGCATTTCTTGGATGTAACAGGGTGCTAACCTAAACGCGTGGCATTTGTTATTCAAATAAATGTTATCAGTAAATAAGATTGCGTGTTACCAGAAACCAATGTGTAAACTTTAAACTAAATCATTCATTTTGAGTAATTGACTGTGAAATTTTCAGTTTTGTTCGGCAAACGAAAAGGTCGATAATAGATAAGAAATAAAAACTAACATTATTTTAAGGCAACTATTAAATTCTCAGCTGTAACGACTCAACTTCATTTATTCAGATTTACACTGAAGGAGGTAATTCAAAAAAGCATTGCATGGAATAACAGATTTTGCAGTGCACGGCTTTTGAATGTTAAAGTGGCGTCATGCTGTAAGAGTGATTCTTATTGGCACAAAAGTGATTTGCATTAGTAAAAATGAGATGAATGTTTGTGAATACGAACTTAATACAATGGCAAAGGAGAACAAAACCTGATTAAACACTCCATCTTGTTATACACTGCAATTTCTAGGCCCTTTTCCTACTTAGGACCGCGATTCAAAACCAGCACGGCTTAGTACAACTGTACATGTACATCAGATATCTTTACATGGTATCACAGAGCTTCGATTTACGTGTGAATTCATCTGGTCTAAAACAAGGCCTAAATATTGAATAAATAAGGTGAATCATAACAGATTATTATTCGGTAGTAAGTTGTCATTGAAAACGACAGGTGCCTGCACACCGAACGTATTAACACTTAATAGTACTTATGACATTGCCTTGCTACAGGATATAAAATGATGAAGTTATGAAGTTACTGAAATTTCACACACTAAACTTGCATGCTTATACGGAAAACATACGACAAATATTTAAATTTATTGGGGATATATGTCTATTTTGATTTATTTTCAGATTCTTGTAAAATTCACAGCACGATGGTTGGAACAATAAATCATTGTCGTAACGATTATGACTGGTTCGATGACGACACAAAGGCTTACCTGCCTGGCTGGGTGGAGACCAGTGAGGAGAACATGACTATCCTAGACAAGAGGAGAGACGATCCATTCGTCTACCAGAACTCTATCAGGTATAAATAACAGTTCCATTCGTCTACTAGAAGTCTATCAGGTATATATACTAAATTCATTCGTCTACCAGAAGTCTATCAGGTATATATACTAAATTCATTCGTCGACCAGACCTCTATCAGGTATATATTCTAAATTCATTCGTCGACCAGACCTCTGTCAGGTATATACTAAGATATTCATTCGTCTACAAGACCTCTATCAGGTATATATATCA
>JAFMSR010002208.1:0-24981 GCA_022818135.1 Saxidomus purpurata | reverse complement strand
AAACAATGTGACGTCAATTTCCCAAACACAACGTTGGAAAATCGTTCGTTTTCCATAATAATTCATCATTTTGATAAGTTTGCATTTTGAAATCTACTTTAAAAGTGCAAGACGGTATGCAAGAAAAAGATTCCATCATGAGACACTTGCCTCAGATGGAAATATCCGTCACCTCGGGTAACTGTTTTACGGGAACTCGGCAGAGCCTCGTTCCCGCCAAAACTGTTACCCTCGGTGACGGATATAGCGATCTGAACCTCGCGCTCATGACAGAAACTATTAGTATAGTTCTGCAGTCTATAGCAACGAAGTTGTTTTTATAGCACTGTATAGTTCTGAAGTCTATAGCAACGAAGTTGTTTTATAGTACTGTATAGTTCTGTAGTCTATAGCAACGAAGTGGTCTAAAGTGCTGTATAGTTCTGTAGTCTATAGCAACAAAGTTGTTTTATGGTACTGTATAGTTCTGTAGTCTATAGCAACGAAGTTTTTTTATAGTACTGTATAGTTCTATGGTCTATAGCAACGAAGATGTTTTATAGTACTGTATCGTTCTATAGTCTATAGCAACGAAGTTTTTTTATAGCACTGTATAGTTCTGTAGTCTATAGCAACGAAGTTTTTTTTATAGTACTGTATAGTTCTGCAGTCTATAGCAACGAAGTGGTCTAACGTGCTGTATAGTTCTGTAGTCTATAGCAACGAAGTGGTCAAAAGTGCTGTATAGTTCTGTAGTTTATAGCAACGAAGTGGTCTAAAGTGCTGTTTAGTTCTGTAGTCTATAGCAACGAAGTTTTTTAATAGTAATGTTTAGTTCTGAAGTCTACAACAACGAAGTGGTCTAAAGTGCTGTATAGTTCTATAGTCGAATAGCAACGAAGTTTTTTATAGTACTGTATAGTTCTGTAGTCTATAGCAACGAAGTTTTTTATAGTACTGTGTAGTTCTGTAGTCTATAGCAACGAAGTTGTTTTTATAGTACTGTATAGTTCTGTAGTAATAAGCTCCCAGCTCTGCAGACTTGATACAACAGCGGCTTATTTTGTTTCCTAAAGTCAACATTTTATGATGCATTTTCAAGGTAATTAACATTTAATACCAATGTAATTTGAAGTAAGATCTAACATACATTTGAAATTGGCAGCGTAGCTATTTTACATTAGGACAGCGTATCGACAGAATCCGATACGAGCGGCCTAAGAAAAGAGACATAAGGTACAAATCTGCAGTCAAACAATAATTTCCAAAAAAGGCAAAAACCAAAACCAGACTCGTTTACATGGAAATAATCACAAGTAAACGCCTGCATGGTAAATGTTGGTGAAAAGTAAAGCGAACTGAAGGCGACACAAGAGCTATAAAAAAAACTTTAAACGTGAAAACAATTCAAACGTCTTTAAATATTACCTGCATGTCTCGCTTGCGTGTTCCACATGCGTTGTGTATGATTCAGGGCCACCAGCCTGCAGTTGTTTGTTTAAATTAGGGAGTACATTATCGGTGCATTGTTGTACTTTCTCTAGAGGATTAGAAGGACACGAGGATGATTTCCCGAGAGTTACAACTGAAAATAGAATTTTCAAAATATAAGTGTATTATGAAACCATTGTAAAGAGGCACTATTTTTCGTTGGTTTCGTCAGTGGATCGATCTGCGAACAAAGGGTAGATAAATCCGTTAATTTAGGGTGGATCGATCCACGAATTTAGACTGGATAGATCCACGAATTTAGGGTGGATCGATAAGCGATTTCAAGACAAAAACGAAAAGGCGCCCGCCATTCCTTATCTTTCGTGATAGACGTCGAAAATCGCCGAATTCAAGTACTCACGAAATAATGCATGAAAAATATGTATCTTATAAAAATGCGTGAACTTTTATGCCTACTTTACGTCTTTTTGTCTTATTCTCACTCTGCTGTGGGGTGGGGATGGGGGTTGGGGCAAGTCCTGTTTTCTGTATCTGCGACAAGTGTAGATCATGATCAGTCTGAATATCTGTTCACTCTGCTCATGATCTGCACTGTTTCTTATTCTGTCACCGTAATTTTAAGGATGCCCTCTTCGTAGAACTTTCAGTGGTACTGACCAAACTGAAAGACGGGCAGGTCACTGGCACCAGAGTACTAAACTGCCCTGTAATTTTCACAAAATAACCCAATTTTACCAAAATAATACCATTTCATGAACAAAATACACAAAACATTGTCAAAAAGTAATTTTGGGGTAGGTCCATTTTAGAAATTTAAGCATGAAAAACGTAAACAAGACCAAAGTGCCAAAACAGACAATAATTTCAAATTTTATTGTACATGATAAAGCTGAAGATCTTTCTTATAAATTCAGCTTTCAGCAGCATGTCATATGAATACATGTTGGCTCGCGGCGAGTCGTCTCTAAGCGCTTATATTGATTCCTCACAGGTGCTTCAGAAAATCATGAGTGCTGTCGTTATGGTGATTGTATATACATGCACAACCATGCGCTTACTTCTTTATTTGAGCCCGACTATGCAAAATAATGATCATGTAGAATTACGGCATTATTAGTGAAAGCATTAATATGGAAAACTTCTATAACTTTGAAGTAAATGAAACAAAAATCAAAGTGCTATACGTGAACCGCTCCCCGAGTTCTGACCACGCGGGTTTGCAGGCTGATCGGGATCCATACTGATTGCAAAGGCCTAGCTTAGGTTTTCGCACAATGGGACATCACATCTCGATGTGCGCATGTAATGTCGATATGAATAGACAAGTAGTGTGAACAAAGAGCATTGTAAATGTTAAGGCAGATCTTCGTCCATGATGATGATGATGATGATGATGATGATGATGATAATGATAATGATGGTGATGATGAATAACAATTTTAATATTACTACCTAATGCATGGAAACGTACATCTGGTATGATGGTTTATATATACCCCGACTGTCAGCCCATATGGATATTATGCCAATCAAAGTCTCGATTTATGGCCTTCTCAATCATTGTACTTTATTATTCTGTTATTATATACGTCATGGATCGATAGCAGCGTGAGTATCTCTCCCTGTTCTCCAGTCATTCCATTCTTCATTATTATATCAATGCCAGTTACTCTGGTTCATATTAAGATATTTACAGTGTCGATTATGGGCATAGATGTAATTACCATAAAATGAAACCTTGCGCACGTTATAGCTACTACTTGTTGGTTTGATAATGTCTATATACGCTGCAAGGGAAATATATCTTACCATGTTACGCTCATTCACAAATAGATTATTTCTAAAATGGACTCGTCCGTTCTCCCGTCCGGACAGTACCATTTGATGCTCAAAGGGACGCTCATTGAGAATGTTCTTACTTAAAAGTGATCAGTGAAGACCATGACGAGACTGCAGGGATGCGCAGACTGGTCATGATCTGCACTTGTCACAGAGGCTGAATCTTTTGCTACTAGCATGGCTGAGGGTTAAAAGTCAGTAAATTAAGTCGTATTTTGTTTTAAGGAAAGATAATTAAAGCGGTCGCTTCCGACATAGGATAGGGTAAATGATTTAGAAAACCCAAACCTTTGTATTAAATAATTCCCATTCTGATTCTACCTCAGCGATCATCAGCCTGTACATCTGAACAGCTTGATCATGATCTGTGCTGAACATTAATTAAATACGTCAGTAAATTTCCTCTGAACAGACCTTTGAACGATTAATAGTAGGCCTTTCTGTTGAAGTTTTAATAAAACTCTATTTATTTGCCTAGATTGTAGAACTTTATTTCGCCCATCAATGTCCGTTTCTTGGAATTCAGACTATAGTATCTCCTTTATATTCTCACAGGTATAAATCAAACTTTAAGGTATGGAATGTTTAAACATATTCCTGGAAACAAGTAAATCACACAGTAATATATTGCAACACATTCAAGTTAAGGAACTCAAATTTTATGTTTGCTATAGTATTATCTTTTTCTTTTCTTTTTAAACTATAACTTTTTACTCACTTCTTATTTTCCAAAACATAAAACAAATGATATCTCGAGATCTGAATGTTGATTTTCAACTTTTAGTAACCCTGTTACAGGCATTGGCAGTTGATAAAAATTATGTGCACAGAGCCCGGGACTTTTTGGAAAGCTACAATGCGAAATCTGTGTGATCAATTATTTAATAAAGGTTAAACATTAAAAATTCCAATTCTTAAATCTTTCATTAAAATTATTTGCACCCAAAAAGCCTGACCGAGAGTTAAAACCCAGGACGCTTCCCTTACAGGGCGAATGCTCTATCGACTGACCTACCCGGCCGCTAAAAATAACACTCATGTCATAAACCGTGACAAACTCTTAGTTAGAAAAGTAGTTATGGCCGGGAGGTCAATGACTCAAGCGAAAAATCATTCTTTCCGTAATTTGAATATATAGACAGTTTGTGTCTACGAACTTTCCGGACAATCCTTATATTTCAAACAATGAGAATACTAAACTTCCTGTTATTTATCATTTTATACTTGCCATTAACTAATAGCCATTGTTAATTAAGTCTTTGTATACTTACATAAAAATGACAGTGTACAATGGACCATAATGTGTAACATTAGAAACCGTATAACATTAGGCGAAAGACAGTGTACATTAAGACAACATGTGTAGAAATAGAAACTGTATAACATTAGGTGAAAGACAGTGTACATTAAGACAAAATGTTTAGAAATAGAAACCTGTAACATAAGGCGAAAGACAGTGTACATTAAGACAAAATGTGTAGAAAAAGTAACTGTATAACATTATGTGAAAGAAAGTGTACATTAAGAAAAAATGTGTAGAAATAGAAACTGTATAACATTAGGTGAAAGACAGTGTACATTAACATTAGTGAAAGACAGTGTACATTAAGACAAAATGTGTAGAAATAGAAAATGTATAACATTAGGTGAAAGACAGTGTACATTAAGACAAAATGTGTTGAAATAGAAACTGTATAACATTAGGTGAAAGACAGTGTACATTAACATTAGGTGAAAGACAGTGTACATTAAGACAAAATGTGTAGAAATAGAAACTGTATAACATTAAGTGAAAGACAGTGTACATTAAGACAAAATGTATAGAAATAGAAACTGTATAACATTAGGTGAAAGACAGTGTACATTTGGACATTATGTGTAGAAATATAAACTGTATAACATTAGGTGAAAGACAGTGTACATTTAGACATTATGTGTAGAAATATAAACTGTATAACATTAGGTGAAAGACAGTGTACATTTGGACATTATGTGTAGAAATAGAAACTGTATAACATTAGGTGAAAGACAGTGTACATTTAGACATTATGTGTAGAAATATAAACTGTATAACATTAGGTGAAAGACAGTGTACACTAAGACAAAATGTGTAGAAATAGAAACTGTATAACATTAGGTGAAAGACAGTGTACATTAACATTAGGTGAAAGACAGTGTGCATTTGGACATAACGTGTAGAAATAGAAACTGTATAACATTAGGTGAAATACAGTGTGCATTTGGACATTACGTGTAGAAATAGAAACCGTATAACATTAGGTGAAAGACAGTGTGCATTTGGACATTACGTGTAGAAATCGAAACCGTATAACATTAGGTGAAAGACAGTGTACATTTGGACATCACGTGTAGAAATAGAAACCGTATAACATTAGGTGAAAGACAGTGTACATTTGGACATAACGTGTAGAAATAGAAACCGTATAACATTAGGCGAAAGACAGTGTACATTTGGACATTATGTGTAGAAATAGAAACCGTATAACATTAGGTGAAAAACATTGTACATTAAGACAAAATGTGTAGAATTACAAACTGTATACAACATTAGGTTTTACATTTCTATAAAAGAATCTAGGTAACATGGTACAACAATGTGTTTATACTGTTACATGGATTTTCGCTGTAAGCGGTTAAATTTCATAATCCGGTGACGTTGCCGGACATCTTAGAACTGTAAATACAGCGATACAACATCATGTTTATAGACACTAAAGCGATACGCTGTGAGGGTGATCAGATGGGTTATTATAAGTGGTACTGTCAAAGTCGTTAGAACCGGTAGGGTATGATAAATTCAATTCATTGCACTAAACATAACATATACAAGCTACGAAGTCATACAAAATGGCAGACAATAACAATAACAAAACCTGCAAAATGATTTGATTTATTTCATCACGAAAACGGAGCAAAACTTGCTCGTTTTCACACAGGTTCTTTTTGTGCTTAGTAAACTACGGAAGTGTCAAGTATAATACGAACTCTATTGTTATAAGTGTCACCAGAACGAAGGGCAATGGAGCCATGAATCACTATATATCCTCAAAGTGCTCGAGTGCATTTGAGCTTTTATTGGGCGAACTTTTTTTTAACTACAATATCTACAATGGCATCTATAGCTATGCGCTTTAATTGGCATGAGCAATCTGTGTCGAATCTAAAAATACTTATACTCTCGACTTAAAACACTTCAACATCCCTTTTTACTTGACATGAATTATTATACTAGAGTGATATACAATATATACAGATAGGTAGCAGTTTTGAAGCTAACGTAAAATCTGGGGTCGTGAAAATACATGTTATTTTTAGTGCATCTAGTTTCCAATCCACCGTTTGATACACAGTGAGATTTTAAAACAGCTTAATAATTGCCAAAAAACATGACACCGTGTAATTTGAAATTTCTCTATGTAGAAGTAAAAGTTAAGGTCACAGGAAGAGTGATAGATTATATACGTACATATAGAAAAGATGAAATGCAATGTCTGTACACTTTGTAATAATAAAATATCATATTTTGAGTTTGTCTTTATGTATGTGCTCAAATAAGACAAGATGTGCGTGGTCATGATCGTATAAAACTTGAAACCACCGATTAAAGTTCGTGCCACATTCCATATGAATGCGTTAAAACTGCAAGAAAGTAGATACGTTCGATATTTTATATGTTTTATTTTTCATGTGCTGGCAAATCTCAGTTTAAGGTTTATACGTACAGGAATTCCGCACGATTTGTATATAAATCATAAATACGATTAACGAGCCGTGCAATAACTATGTAATCTGCATTTTGTAATACATAACAAGGCTGCAATCTATTACAGTCGATAACCGTAGCTTTCACATGTCGCTTTTCCGCATTTAGCAGTAGCATGTTTTTCAGCAGACGTATAAAGTATCAACAGTTTGGATTATACCAAACGCAAGGTCCCATTTGTGCGTCGATACAAGTCAGTAGCTATACCACAACAGTGAACACCGTGCACATAAAGGGCTTGTTGGATAATGATATTAAACACGTTAACTGATATCATCATGAAAAATATATAAATTAAAAATTGCAATTGGTCAGATCCTACAACAGAAATGATAAAGAAGTCTGGGTTTAGTTCCAAACTGAAATGCACCTATCAACATGCAGACATTTACATGTATGTCAGTTATTTTAAAACTATGATAATTCACTATATAGTTTGCTTAGTACGGTTTAAAAAAATTCTTTCTCAAAAGGTTATTTTTCATGATTATTTTAGATTAGCTACGTGTACGTTTCTTCCACCTGTTATATAAACTGCGGAATGACCAAATTTAAATTAACCCAGACAATATTTCGCTGAGGTACCAAATCTTCAACCAAAAAGGGCATAATTATACTATTGAAAGGCTAAAATATTTAACCTTTTGATACCATGTATCAGTTGCTCGTTTTGCGTCACTGTATTGTACAAATAAACAAATACTGTCGTATTCGTTTCCTTAAATATGTTCTTTGATACTTAACTATTTTAAGATAATATTAAATATATTGTACATCTGATAAATAAAATGTATTGTTTTAGATACTTGGTAGTGATCAATTATTGATTTAATTGAATATTTCAGTGAAATATTTGAAATAAAAGCATACCATTAAGCTAAATAAACGCTATTTTTGTCTGAAAGAGCGTTGGGTTCTTAACATCACTTCATAGTATCTTCGATACTTTGTGATCTATATGTGTTGTTATTCTTTGCGGGACACGATAAGAACAGTATGCCTGTATAAACTCAAATATGCGTAAACTGTACTGGATTAAAGAAAATGGACGGAGAATGACCCGAACATGCTAGAGTGAACCGGAGATGAATTATACAAGAACTAAACGAGAATCGAGTCTGAAAATGGGAAGTGAATTCGAAAAGTTACACGCCCGCAATAAGCTGGATAAATTTTTCGATGACTTGTTCCGTGAAGATCTTAAAATGAAGATTGACAAAACTGAGTTAAACTTTTTAAAGCGTGGAATGAGATACTTGGTTCAAACTATTGCAAATCTCGTTTTTGTGTATGGACGAAAGGACATTGACAGCATCATGACTGACTACAAATTAGCTTACCCTGGTTTGATGTTTTTTGAAAATGTAGAAGACGTTTTAAAAGTTGGTAGTATTTATGATAAGACAAGAAATGTATATCCTAACGAATTCGACTTTTTGCTGGTGCTTTTTGCGTTTTCATGCGAATCTGATACAATATTCGGATACACGAAATTCGGATACACTTACAAAGATAAGTTTAAAGCTTTGCACCATTTGATTAGAAATGTTTTATCATTGAAGAGCATTGCAGAAACCCTTGTTTATCGTGATCCACAGGAAAACGACAAAGAAATAAAATTTGATACATATATTGGGTTGTACGGTTGCTCATCAAAATTACGCTTTTCTTACGAAAAAGGGGACAGCATCACAGTAATAAATGTCGATATTGCTCTTTCAACTAAAAGATTAGATCCAGAATTGCATTTGAAAAAACTGTCTACGCTGGGATTATTCGACAGAGAAATAGCAAAGACCGGAAGTGTTTTGTACGTTAATGAAAATCTGACATTCACTGAAACGGAAGTGGAATTTGTAAAGAAGGTGATGTCAGTAAAACACAGGAAAGCTTATAGAACACTGAAATACCTCGTTAATGGGCATAAAGATGGCGACATATTAGAAAATGTTATTCACAAATACGGTCATTTTGGAGAAAGAATAACATCACATATGATAAAAACTGAAATGATTCATCACCATTATAGTTGTCACCGAGTCGAGAGAGTAGTGTCCCCTTGTGTCATAGAGGTATTGAACTGTTTAAAATACTATGATTCCAACAACAGTGTCCCATCCTTGACGCATACGACGCGAGTTCCACATTTCTTTCGGAGTGTTGACAAACTACGGGCTTTGGAGGACATGGTTGACGTACTAAACGATATGCGAATTGACTGGAAGCCATACCGTTATGACAAAGACAGAATTACACCGATTGCAAAGTCAATGCTTACGTATCCAAGACAACCAAATGTTGAAATAACGAAAACGAAGCCATATGATTGGCTGGTGTGCGTCGGAACATACTGCATCAACGTGGTAGAAATTGCACTAGCTGTGTTTCTGTTCAGCATATTTCTAGTTGCTTTGATACAACATATGTAAAATTCGATACCAAGAGTTGTTAAATTGTCAAAGAAAAATAGAGAAAGGAAATTTACAAATGTATAAATTTACTGATGCTGATATGGCGAGGATCTTACACCGGATCATTTAAAGTTCTTATCCTAAAAACTCCCTATACGACTATACGCATTGTGTGGTATATAGTAACAGTATTCTGACCCTAATAATGAATCAGTTTGGATGTCTTGTTTCTGATTGGTCGATTTTGAAAATCAGCTACGTTAAGGCAGTGGTATGAGAAGCTAGTCTTGAATTGAGACCGATCCGAGAGCAGCCGTAGCCCATGCGCAAAAAGAAACGTTTATATGTTTGAATAATGTAAATGAAGTTTCTGAAGCACAGTTACTTTTTACATTATTTCCAGTCTTTCATGTCTTGCAAGTCATAATTTGTTTGTAAATAATAGAGAGAAAGGAGGTATGATATAAACAACATACAAATGTTCATGTTTATCTGTAAGTAGGCATGCAAGAAAATCCTCACTCACTTTCGTTATGGCTGACACTTCAGATTTAGTCATATAAACTAGTAATAATGTGTAATACAAGAGGGCCATGGTGTCTCTATATCTCTCGTCTGACAGCCATTGGATATTATACAAGATCAACAACAGCGTTGCAGAAAACGAAGTAAAAGCACAATACATTGTAGCGCTAAATACTAAAATGTAGGCTATGGGGCAAAGATAGAACAGTTTAGGGAGAGGACCACTAGATAATGCTACATACCAACTATCTAAGCTATAAACCTTGCAATTATGGAGAAAACTTTCAAAACAATTCCTGTCTATGTCACAGTAAATAATCATCCCCGGGGTGTGGCCGATTTTGCTTCCAGGTGCATAATATGAATTCTTGTGGTAGAGGACCACTAGGCGATGTTTCACAGCAACTATCTAAGGTCTAATGGTTTTGGGTAAGAAGACTTTTAAAGCGTTTCCTTACATAAGTCTATATAAAACATGTGAGGCCTGGGATGGGACCAACTTGAACAAAGGGCATACGTTTAACATTATTTGCTAAATGGATCACTAGGTGATGCTATACAAACCAAACCTAGTCTAAGGTCTATGCCTTCTGGTATTAAACAAGAAGATTTTAAGTGTTTACTGATACAAGTCGATATAAAACAAATGACCTCTGGAGCATGGTCAATGTTGACCCTAGGGGCATGCTTTGAGCAAACTTGTAAGCTCTTGGCAGTTTATGACAAGAAGATTTTTAACTTTTACAATATATTTCTTTGTAAAACATATGACCCCCGGGCGGGGCTAATTTGACCCCAGGACATGATTTTAACTCTTGGTAGAGGTCCACTAGACAGTGCCACATCCCAAATATCTAAGCCCTGTGTCTTGCAGTTTTTGATAAGAATATTTGTTGCCATAGCAACTAAAGTTCTGCAAGGAATGGAATTCTGTGAACATCATTGATAGTGCTTCATGTAAG
This sequence comes from Saxidomus purpurata, assembly GCA_022818135.1. Classification (NCBI taxonomy): domain Eukaryota; kingdom Metazoa; phylum Mollusca; class Bivalvia; order Venerida; family Veneridae; genus Saxidomus; species Saxidomus purpurata. The sequence continues at coordinate 14,029 of JAFMSR010002208.1, read as the reverse complement.
AAACATCCGGGCAAAGTTTCACCAGCTTCAAATGAGATATGGTTAACGGACGTACAACGGACACCGGACAGTGAGTGGTCCTTTTAACGAATGGACATCAAACAAAAAAGATGTTGCATGAAACAAGAAGGAATAGGGCACTACATGTACGCATTGTATATTGATATATTTGATGAGAACTATGCGTCTATTTACAATATTCATACCTACTCCTATTACAAGTTAACGTCTCACTACCACTTTGGATGTTAAATTACTTATAGCTCTTATTCCACTAGGAAATATGTCTTACCGGCGAAACTGACTATATATTGTTCGAAAAAAACAACAACAACATTATTTAAGTTAGTACATGCTATAAATATAGCGCATTGTAGTCCAAATATTGTAGAAACCAAGAAATATATGAGCTATTTATTATCTGTTACTTGAATAATATAATTGGAAAAGAATCATACATCATACTGCATGTAAGTATATTCATGGCAAATATTAGGTAACTATATATACTTTATGGCTCGTGTTTGAAACAAATGCATAACATTTATATATTGTCTGTTCATGATAAATCCCCCATCACACACCAATTTTTTTTTACCGTTTCATCTAAACAAGTACAGACTTTCGGATTTTCGTAGATTTTTGTTATGTCGAATCCTTTCAATATTTTAACCTACCAAGGAGGCAGTATACAGTTTCAGGCGTTAGTGACAATGGCCAGGGTAAATTTACAAATTAGAGGAAAAGCAGACCAAGTGCATGGTCTTGGTGATAATATAATACATGCAAATGCATTTTCATTGTCAAGATTGAGATTTAGTGATTTGATGAAAGTGAAACCAGTGACATTGACCTGCATTAGTGACGAATGGCTGCCAAGTACGAAAGCATGTCTGTCTAGAATTAGCCGGGAAGCAAGTTTCATTTTGACAGGGACCCTTGGAGATTTGAAATTTTGAAAAAACGGTATGGAAACCTTGTAGCATGGAGCTTGTTTTCTTGATTTACAGTGTTTCAAGAGTCGGAAACAGTGTAGCAGTTGGTTCCATCAGTGTAGAAGAATTTTCAGTGGTAGTGTAAACATTAGCAAAATGTGTTATTTTGTCGTCAGATTTCGCGATATCTGAAAACACAGAATGCTGAGCTGGTGGATGACGGTTTTGGTTTCGGACTGAAATTACTGGCATTTTTATTGAGTCACACATGATCATGCAAAAAGTACTACATTTGTTTCAGGTATGTGATTACAGTGTTTGGGTTGTGGTTTTGAAAGTTGCGGAGTCGAGTGTTGTGTGAAAAGCCAAGAAAACTGTAGTCTGCCTCCCAATCACAGTGTACAATTCCTATCAGCTGACCCAAATGTCAACAGGAAGTCTAGTCTGGTACCCAGCGTGACAGATTAAGTAGTGCATGGTGTACATAACCAGATAAAGAAGTCTGTGTCCGGAAAAAAAGTTTTCCAATATTGCGCGGGAGTCTTTCATGCTGATAATTTATTGGAAAGGCCACTATGTACATAAGGTGAAAAACGCACGTGCTGAATATTTTCATACCAGAGTTTTTGTTTATACAGAGCAATTAAAACTGGATTTCTTTCCAGAAGTAATTTGGTAGAACATGCCAATAAAAATATTCCATGGAGAAAGGTTGTCTGGTCTTAACGTATTTATCTCATACGGAGTCTGAACACCAACAATAAAGTGAATTAGAATTGACTGTTTTCCCGTTTTTAAAAAGATCTATAAGTATAAAATTGTCACATAACGTTATGGAACGGAAAAAGTTCTTTTCTTTGTGACCAGTGTAGATCATGAACAGTCTGAACAGCATTGTTTATTGATCATAGTCTAGTTCGCATACTTTCGATAATGTTTTTACCGGACACCCCATATGAACAATAAACTAGAGCTATCACTAAATTAATACCCCCGAAAAACTGCTTTATAAACTGAGGAATTTCGTAGTAACAGAATACCTTGCAAAAAAACAACTAAAATAGAGATATTGTTCTTGGCAATAACTCTGTAATTAGTCAAGATACAGTTATGGTTCTTGTACACTGCACTTCCTCTCATTGTGCTGGACCATTGTATGAAGTTGTATTGCATTCCAACCAGTAGTTTTCAAGTTATGCTCTGCGACAAAGAAAAGTAAAAATGGGCAATAACTCTGTAAATACTCAAGATAGAGTTATGGTTCTTGTACACTGCACTTCCTCTCATTGTGCTAGACCATTGTATGAAGTTGTATTGAATTCTAACCGGTAGTTTTCTAGTAATGCTCCGGACAAGGAAAAGTAACAAAGGGCAATAACTCTATAACTCTGTAATGAGTCAAGAAAGAGTTATGGTTCATGTGCACTGCACTTCCTCTCATTGTGCTGGACCATTGTATGAAGTTGTATTGAATTCCAACCAGTAGTTTTCAAGTTATGCTCCGGACAAGGAAAAGTAACAAAGGGCAATAACTCTGTAAATACTCAAGATAGAGTTATGGTTCTTGTATACTGCACTTCCTCTCATTGTGCTAGACCATTTTATGACGTTGTATTAAATACCTACTAGTAGTTTTCAAGTAATTTTCCGGAAAAGGAAAAGTAACAAAGGGCAATAACTATGTAATGAGTCAAGAAAGAGTTATGGTTCCTGTCCACTGAACTTTCTCTCAATGTACTTGACCATTGTATGAAGTTGTACTGAATTCCAACCGGTACTTTTCAAGTTATGCTCCGGACAAGGAAATGTAACAAAGGGCAATAACTCTGTAATTACTATAGATAGAGTTGTGGTTCTTGTGCTTTGCACTTCCTCTTATTGTGCTTGATCATTGTATGAAGTTGTTTTGAATTCCAACCAGTTGTTTTCAAGTTATGCTCCGGACAAGGAAAAGTAACAAAGGGTAATAACTCTGTAATGAGTCAAGATGGAGTTATGGTTCTTGTGCACTGCACTTCCTCTCAATGTGCTTGACTATTGTATGAAGTTGTATTGAATTCCAACTAGTAGTTTTCAAGTTATGCTCCGGACAAGGAAAATGCAACAGACCGCCTGACCGACCGCCCGACCGCCCGACCAACCACCGAGTGACTCCTATATACCCCCCCCACCCACCCAAACTTCGTTCCGGGGTTATAATTACATAAAGTGATTATCGAAGTAACATGTAAGGAAAGATAGATAAACCATTTAGGAAAGTGGTTTATAGGTAATACTGATCATTTAGGTGCAGAAAAAAACAAAGAGCACACTTGAAAAAAATAAAATGGTCCGTGGGCGCTACAGGTCATGGGCTGTATAATTATAGAGAATCCACTTCCTTTGAGATGTATTCTAAAAGTTTTACATTGTATTAATTGAGCCTCTCTTTATGAATGACATGCAGTATAGATATTCATACATACAAAATGTAAGATGTCTTTATGCAGTAATTTTTTTCCTTATGTTAAATGAATCATTGTTCATCTAATGTTTAGTTCATTTACAACAATACTCTTCAAACAGTTTTTAAGAACGCTTATGGTGTACTTCCTCAATTCATGTTTCTTATTACCATTGCATGTTGTAATATGTTTACGTTGACTTTTGTACAGTAAAACCTGAGAATAAAGACCACTGTTGCTAAGTTACAAATTTGATCTTTGTTTGCAGGTGGTCTCTATTCACAGATGTTTCTACTATAAATGAATAGTGTCCTTGGATCTCCCTGCTGGTCTTTATTTGCAGGGCGGTCTTTATTCGAAGGGGGTCTTTAAAACAGGTTTGACTGTATATATCAAACAGAATATAAAATATATTAAATAGTGTCTTCTTTGAAATAATAGATTGAAATTTCTTCTTAGATATTTAACAGCATCTATAGACCGCAACTCAATATTTTCAGTTATACTGTAATTGTAGAGCTAGTCGAGTCAGTGTGTCTCCATCTTGATATTTAGCTGTTTTTCGAGTAGGAATTTGTGTTTTTGAAAAAAATATTATGGTTCATGAAGCCCAAAAGATTTTGAAAACATATTAACTTTTTTAGCAGCCTTATACGATCTTTTGGATTTTTCCTGATGATCTTACGCTAGTAAATGCTGTTTTGTTTGCTAGTTTCACCCATGGTGAACTACTTTTCATCGCGCATTTTTCAACAGACTGAGTACTTAGACCTCAGTTTGCGAAAAAGGGAGAGAGCCGGTCAAGGAAAGATAAGTCTTTAGCCTTCAAAATCAAGAAAACTTGTGCTATAACCTAGGACTCAACGAGAAAAAATAACATAACCCAAGTTACAAGATTTAAAAAGATTTCTGTAAAGCCCCATGACCACTCTGAATTTGTTCGGATCATGAGAATACTTAATTCACTGATAGAATAATTACATTTACTATAAAACAATGTTGACGTATGTCCTTTTTATATTAATGTCGTTCCATCACGAAATATGTTGCCAATAAGTGATTCTGTATCATTTAAAACAATATTGCGATATATATTATATATCACAATATACTGTACTTTAGCAACGATCATTATTTTTGTTTATTTTGGTACAAACAACGTCCATTTCATCGATAAGACATCTTTCTTGGACTACGAGTTGTCAATTACCAAACATGATAATGAACTTAAAGTTATCATTCCTGTTAAAAATGCCAAATTGCACCATGGCCAAGCTAGATGCTCATATCACCTTATAAATGCTTTAACTGAAACATCTTTAATGATTTGTAACGTAAATTAACCTTACAGATTTCAAGGATTATCAGATGACTAGGATTGCCAAAACAGATAAAAGCGGTAGACTAAGTCGGTAACTTGACTTGAACCTATGACCCTCAGTCAATGAAAGGTTAAAGTGACTCTAAGCACTCGATTATGGAGGCGGTTCGTAGCATTTATACTGGTCGTAGAGGCCTTTGGTCTGATTTCGCACAACAAATCCTAAATGGTATTTCCATCAAGAGTTTTAAAATGAATACAGATTTGCAATCATATAAAAAGTTAACACATGCCACCCTTCTTATGTATTTTATCGCGCTTTTTTGTTCTTTATGCCAAATTGGTTTCTAATTTTATCGGCGTGAAGATATTTTAACGACCTGTATTTAACACTTAGATTGGCAAAGGTAATCTCATATGAAATATTTTATTTCAGTACAGAAAATTAAAGAAAAAGTTCTGGTGATAGATTTAGAATGCGTCTTGAGCTACATCCTGAGAAGGGAGTGTTTCTTACTGATATCATATTTTCTAATGTTTAGTAATTCAGAGCACGAGTAAGCCGGAATGCTACAGTCAAACCTGTCCTAGGAAGTCAAGGCATGCTTCAACGGTGGCACAAGAAGAAGGTGGTTGCAAAATACAAGTACATGTAATATAAAATTTAATAATTTAGTATTGATGCTCAAGGCAGACGGGTGTCTATATATAAAAGGGTATACCCTACAACTAGCAAATGTACGATTGGCTAAATATGCTTAAAACAATAATTCAAACACTATTTACATTTTCTCATAGTGTAAGGATGGATATTGTCGCAGCTTTGAATACGATCAACCTGATTTTTCTAAATACATGTATTATACATTTCTGATTCTAATGTATTTGTTCTCTTATATATTGAAGAGCATTTCTCGCATGCCAATGTATGAAAAACTGGAGGGCCTTATCTAAAATCTTGATTCCACGAATGGAGATGAAGACATTTATGAAACTTGGTGATTTACAGCAGCAATACAAATTTTGACACATAGATCTGATCTTACTTTCAAAGCACATGCAGATAAGGAGACCTCGGCACCTTTCTTGGCACATACAACGTGACAGCGTCATTTTCAGCCACTATAGTTAGCTTTAACATGACTAGCGCCTGTCTATTTCAAGGATTCAAATAAAACAATATTTGTTTACAGAGATACAATTTGATATTTTTATCTTTTTTTCACAGATTCGGAGTTTTCGCTCAGAATCTGAGGATCACAGGTCCGATCCAGGACAGAGGCATGGTGGCAGACACATTAGTTCTAAACTGTTTTTCTCTTTCTCTCTTTATCTTTGATGTTCACTCCTGTCTCGAGAGCAGTTAATTTAAGTTGTAAGAACTCGTCTCTTATTCAATGCTAAATAAATAAGCATACATCTACCGAGGTATGAATTGTTGTATAGTAGTAACCAGATTTTTTCACCCTCATTTTTTCGTTTTAAATATTATCAATGTAGCAAAAAAAAATGTAACGTGATGTACTTGTATACGGGTAACTGAGTTTGGTTTTTATATAGTCTAGGCCTAATCACCTCTAAAAATTGGCACTTTTAAAAATGTAAGTCGGTACAACATAATAGAATAACTACGATAACCAAATTCACTTTTATTTGCTTGGATGATTAAAAGAAAAAAACCTTTGTACACACTATACATTGTATTGATTTTTGAATGTTTATGTCGTTTGCGGGAGCCTACATCGGCGTTTACTGAGTCATTTGGTTAAGCTTCATTACAGGCAATCAGAGAACAGACCTTGGTTTAATATTCGCACAAACTCACGCGGTTCATGTTCCCATAGCAAATTATAAACCAGAATACCTTGACATGTGTGTCCTCATTTACCTCGGAGTTACGAAATTTACGTGCATCAAGATAATAACTCCGTGACTCCTCGAACCTATAATGCGACTCCGAAGATAGCCGGGAACCATTCGGTTCGGCGGATGATTACTACATAGCCATGATTTTTTACATAATCGTACTACATTGTGTTTTTGAATGGAAGTATTATTGCACAGTCAGTATAATCACTCGATTGATGAAAGTAGAGTGAATGCTGTTGCAGATATTGCCCATATACATACATACCAGTTTTTCATGTTTACTGAATTTGCTTCGTCTTGATTCCAGGTCTCAACATTTTACTTGTCTAATCTGTTGCATTTTCTTTTTAAACAAGAAATCATCAGTTATAGCCACTGCTTTTGTTTAATGTTAAATGTTAAAAACTATAAGGTTTCGTTTAGAGAGTATTTGTGATATGTGAAACACGTTTGCTCATATTACAAAACAACTGGGAAGGTTTCTCTTAAAATGCAAAATAAAATTAAACATGAATGGGAACTTGGCAATGACTGAATTAAGATATTGTTCTAAGACCGTGTTTGTATTAGTTATCTTGTTTAACCTCTTGAGGCTTTTGTTTGGTATTGTCACTATCTGGATGGCGCCGTAATGTTCTGTTATGCGTGAAAACATCTTGCAATTCAGACAGTATACCGTCTTACAACTGTAGATAAGGCGTGACTTACACCGTTCTCCTCGGATTTTACCATTGAATTCTGCGGAGTCCAAAGTACAGTAACGGTTAATTGGTCGTTTTGAGACTCTACCAATTAAAAAAGTTTCTAGTATGTAAACATCATATTAAATTGGTCACATGCTTATTTGTTTTGCATTGCAACGTCGTAATTTGGGTGTGTTTTATTTTTGATGTTGAAATATTCCGGAAGTCCATCTGCTGGTATCATGTGATTGGAGAGGCGTTGCAACATTTTGCAACCTATGAGAAAAAATCGTGTTAAGTCATCTGCACTGATTATCTCAGGAAATGTTAAGCAATCATAAAGAATTCAAAGTAGAAAATGATCTAATATTGATTGAATACAGCGCTAAATGTTTCCGGTACGCGCATGCAGACAAGGTTCAATGTCCTTTTCGATCTAAGTGCAGTTTCCTGCATGCACCCAATGTGTACCTAATAGTCCAAAAGCTGTCTCGTGATGGGTTTCAAGTTCATTTCAAGTAAAAGGACCATTCCATGACAGAGCCGGTACAAAGGTTCTGTACTAAAAAATCTAATTCAGCTTTTAATTGTTATATCTAAAAAAAAAGAAGTTGCCTTTAGTGAAAGACACTAATGCATTTTATTTTTCTAAAAGGAAGTGAAGAAAATCGGGAAAGCATCAGTTTGATGATATTGATTTATTTTGAGTTGCGTTTTTTTTGTATACATTTCACATGAATATGATTTAAATAACGTAATGTCTTAGTTTCACTCAATGTCTTCATAGTAACAATATAAGAACCAATCTATTTCAGTTGCCATGGCACCATCAATGATATTTACATGTAATATATATTAGAAAATGTTGCGTCTTCGAAAACTACATCGAAATATACTACAGTCCAACCTCTGTGAATGACACTTCCATAGAGCAACACCTCCCTAAAAAGACTATTAGTTTTTTATATTAGCACGATGTCCAGATCGAAATATCCGTCACTGAGGGTAACTGTTTGGCGGGAACGAGACTCTGCCGAGTTCCCGCGAAACAGTTACCCGAAATGACGGATATTTCAATCTGAACCAAGTATCTCATGGAAGAAACTTTTTAACTTTTTCTTGCATACCGTCTTGCACTTCGAAATAGATATTTAAAAACAAACTTATCGAAATGATGCATTTTAATATAAAAACAAACGTTCTTTAGATGCTATGTTTGGGGAAGTGACGTCACATTGTTTATAACGTTACGTCACAAGTAATTCACGTAAGTCGTCTAACACGGGGGGGACGGGGACGGGGACGGGGGCGGGGGGGAGTGGTGTAAGATGAGATTTTCCAGCACTGGTAAAAACTGCAGCTATCCCCATCTGGTATGCAAGAAACACACTTTCTTTCCGGTCGCGTCAGTTACTGTGTATAACGAATTGACTCTCCAAAAATCACTTCTCTACGACAAACACATATGTAATTCTACGGATTAAGAAGTAAACTTAATACTTCCAAAAAATGTAATTTTTTCAATGCATCATGTCGCTGAAAGTTATGCACAGAAACAACAGTGAAGTCAAACCTGTGAACAAAGACCATCCAGTGGAAAAAGCAATGGCGGCCTCTGTTAAATTATGGTCTTTATTCGCGAGTGTTTTCGCAAAAGTTAAATAGTGCATTGTATTCACTGTTGTTCTTTATTCGCAGGACGTGGTCATTAACACTGGTTTGACTGTAACTGCCACCAAATGCGCCAGTAGTGTCTGCCTGTGGAATCGTTAATGGCATGAAAGTAGATATGTCATAAATCGATTGTTTCATGATTCTGAGCCAATGTCTGTGGTTTTAATTACCATATCTCAGAGGAAGTCAATTAATTGCATGCGATATTGTGTAGTAAAGCTGTGGCCAATGCACTAAATACATATCAGGGAAAGGAGAGATATTTCAGGTTAACAGGAGTGATATTCCACTCTCGTGCCAATATGCCCTCGGATGCACATGTTTGGTCTCGTATAAAACATCTGGATGTTACTGGTGCCAGCTGCCGACGAAATATTAGGTGTTATGGATTCTTCATATTGGCCTTCAATAAATCATATATGCTTTTACCCAGCTATATTTTTTTTGGTAAATGAAGTAGTCCATCTTTCAATGTCAACAATACTGTTAACCGTTCAAAGGAGTTACTGCCTGAATACCGAACAATAAATATAGACAGGCTTGTCATGATATGCATATATCACAAAGGCAAAATCATTTACCGCTTACTGTGCGATACAAAACTACTAGGACGATACTTCCCAATCCCCACCCTCTCGGGTGTCACGTTCCGTTTAAAAATATACTGACTTTGAATAGTTTCTTAAGTTAAGTTTATTAAGGGTCAAACATACTAATTTTGAAGTGTGGGTCATCTTGGAATGCGGTCTGTTGTGCCAGGAAAGAGTCCAAGAAAGAGGTACAGGTGACAAGCAGAAAAAACTGTTCATAGCAACCATCTATTAACGGTTAATATCAGCTGACAATTATATTTTACGTCTTGGTCTTATGTTATAGATTAAGCTTCAATTATACCTCCCACTTGAGTCGTAGGGATAATAAACAAAACCACAGTTCGGAATAAAGACCGATCAACTGTTGGAACATACGACAGTTAATGTCTTCAGTTTATAATACATGGTTTTCAAACAAAAGAAAAAATAATTTGTTTATATTCTTTCATAACTTTTAGAGTAGAGGAGAGGAGAAGAGAGGAGTGCAGAGGAGGAGAGGACGGGAGAGCGGAGCAGAGCTTAACAGGGCCGGGCAGGACATAGCTTAACAGAACAGGGCAGGGCAGGGCAGGGCAGACTAAAAACACACAAACAAAACAGAACAGAATTAATACACATATAAAAAACAGAACAGGACATAATTCCTTCACAAAGACAAACACATTGCCATAAGTAGTTTAAATGCGGAAAATATTACTTAAAACTTTTATTTCAGTGAGAGGACAATGCTGAAGTTAATGAATATCGGCAGCCTACGGTAGCCTAGTTGGGACAACGTCTTTAATCGAGAAAGTGTGGCAAACTCGCATAAAGTGAGACGACCGTTTCACTGTGTACATCACAGAAATTCAATCAACGTCTCGTGAGGTGAGACTGATGTCTTACATGTTTTGGTGTAAATCTTCAAAATGAAATCAACGTCTAACCGTACTGACAATGCTTACAGTGAAATTTGATTTGAAATAGCAAAAAGTAGTAACTAATATATTAGAATTTATCATTTAACATTGTTCAACTTATTTTTCCTGTGCCCTCAAACATTCTAAATGAAGAAGGTTATTGGATGGATCCGTCAAACTCGGTTCAAAAAGTACCACCATCACGACAAGTGCACTAAAAATCTAAATACATGTACAGTTGATTGGCTAAAACTTGCAATGACTAAATTATTCGTTCACTTCGCAAATTTAAAAATGTCGGATAAGATTTATTTCACACAGATTCTTCTCTCGCGATTACGTTAATTCGCTAACGAATCTATCTGCTATCAACTCGCGAACACTATGTCGTGCAAAAATTACCAGAACTACGTAAAAATATACAGCTGAATCTTTTTTAGCGGACACCTTTATTCATTATGCATTTAAGTTGTCATTAGCAGTCATGACCGTTACACCTACAGCAAACCTGGATTATTAATTATGATAGAGCACATACGACCTCGGTAAATATCACATACATCTGGTCTATAGATTTGGATATTCACCTTATCATCAGTTAATATTTTTGTACTTACAATCCGCCTAAAGTTGTCAGTTTTTGCTAAAGATATCTCTCGGTCTGATAGTAAACATAGGTTCGACTGTACTAAATCTTAAATCCGATATGTTTCTTACTTGTGAAAGTTGAAAATTCCAACCACAGCTTCTTCGACTTATCGTTATATTATGCAATGCATTATCAGGCATCACTACATCAATACTCCATGTAGATAGGGAGACCTCTAAACAGTAAACGTTTTAGATAAAAAGTAATGATTCTAATATAACTTTTGCACTGACTCTTTTCCGCCCAAGAAATAAACGGTTAAGCTGTCGGCAAAAAGTCGAGTGTTTTTTTTTTGCAATTGCCATATTTTTTCATATCAGTATATTGCACGAGAAAAGATCGGGTTATTTTTGGATTTCCGTGATTGTACGAAAATAGAAATATCTTTATTTTCCGATTTCATTTCTATGATTGTGGAAACTGTGTTTTTCGGAAAAATTGCATGAACTGGCAAACTGTCCGTTTGTATGCATTACATGTTTCATCTTTATACATAATGTGTGAATGTGGCAAATGATTCTTAATTGTATGAGGCACAAATTTTGGTACTCATGGGTTTGAACAAAGCTTACAAGTATTGGTAACTCCCTATGAACCTAAACTAAGTCCCTTAGTCCCAAAATTTTGTTGTTTTTAATTGGTTATTCCTCGTAGGAGGGAGCCGTGTCACAGATCACTGAAAACTTAGTTTTTGCACGTGTCACATGTTATTCTGGCACTCCCATAAAGCAACTACAACTAACGCACGTGCATAATATCATAAACTTTTAAAATGAAAGTGCAGCTTTAAAATATCTAGTATTGACAGACTCGGTAAACTTCACACAACTACACCAAAACTCGTTTTTTTTTGTACTGCCTATTTACAAAATGTCAAGAATTTCAGATTTCATGGCCTTAATGATTGCCTTCAATATTTTATTTACACATTGAGTGAATTTTAATGCAATCAAAGTTTTATTTTCAAGGTTAACATCATAAAAGGCGCAAGCTTGAGATCTCGGTTAGAAATTGAAACAGACGCTTTGCTTGTTTATATAATTTAAGAGAAGATGGTATATGCACATTTAGTTGTTACGTCATTTTTTGTGTGTGCAGGAAACTAGTAGTTAAGTCTAACCATGCTGGCGACAAGCGAATCTGGCTTTGTGACCAGTGCATTCGACCGTCTTACCACTATACGTACTGTTTTCCTCTTAGGGTGGCACTCTTGACTACCAATCTTGAGGTTCCCGGTTTGAATCCCGCCCGTGGCACTGCCAATTACCGAAACTCTTTGCAGTGTTCCATTAACTGGTTAGCAAGCCAGTAGTCTCGCGTGTATCGGTGCTATACACCGGGCACATTAAAGAACAAAGGGGTCTATTCGTAGGGTATGATACCCGAATTCACATGTATCTGCATCTGCCTCTTAAACCTGCACCTGTCAGGAGTCTTGGTAGTTTCACCTGAGGAGAAATCCTAGGGTCGGTCGGAACTATTAACAATCTAAATCACTGTTTGCTATTCAGTTGGTTACATTTCAGAAAGCACTCCTTCGAAAAATGAATGGTACTGTCAAACTATTTATTTATGTACAAGTCCATTTAACAAATTGAGATGGGTAGGGGTTAAATAAGCGGCCTTATCCTGTGCCGAAGAAATTCTTTAAACTCGATCTACCAAAGTTATCTGTACAACTACCAGTCCTAGCATTTAAATCACCTACAACAATTATGTCTATGTCATCTTTTAGGTTTACATCTAACAAACATTGTTCTAATAGTTCCATACCCTTTAAGTCTTTATACCTGCATAATAAGGAGATTTTTCTGGTGGTAAGTATACAAAAGCCATCAAAACAGTTTTGCCTTAGTTTACAAACAGTGATTTATCAAATTTCAAAAATATCCCCATGTTACAAGTCTCCCGAATTTTGATCTTTTAATTCCAGGTATAAAGTATTCAGTATAATCGCTAAAATCCGCTACATGAGATACACTTTCATCTATTAGCCAAGTGTCTACATGAGATACACTTTCATCTATTAGCCAAGTGTCTACAAGGGATACACTTTCATGCCAGTGTCTACATGAGATACTTCATCTATTAGCCAAGGTCTACATGAGATACACTTTCATCTATTAGCCAAGTGTCTACATGAGATACACTTTCATCTATTAGCCAAGTGTCTACAAGGGGCTAGACTTCAAATGTTTTCAGTTGCGATAAAAGTTCAGAATCATACAATTTACTCAATAAACCCTCAATATTCCAGCATAATTTAGTTTGTATTTCGTTACTTAGGCCTTGACCAGCATCCTATCTATATGATTCAGTATCCATGTCATCGTTTAAAGCACTATCTATGATTTGTATTGTAGGGTCGTCTTCAGTTAAAGTTGCATCTAATTCTTCAGTTTCATTGTTCTGGAAAAAATGATTCATTTCGCGATCAAGTCTTAGGTCTCTTACGCAACCTTCCGGTGGAATCTTCATTTATTTTCTCGAAAAGGCGGTCTCCCTTGTAAAAATAACCTGAATAATAGTAACTTGTTCCTGTATGATACACAGATGTCTCCGTCTGTGTCATGCTTCAATTTGAGACCATAACCATGAGTGTGGAATGCAGCATAGAATTAAGGTACACGCAAGTCCTTGGTCAGTTGACTTGTACGATACACTACGCGGCAAGCAATACACCGACTTGCGTGTAGGTGTGACATCATTTTATGGCAAAATTATATTCCATGTAAATATATCCCAGTCGGTGTATCTGACCAACTTACGTCGCTAGATCGGGAGTATCTCTTCACTGATTCTGGAGTAAAATTGCATTTCCGTGATTCTGTACTTGCAAACAGTGTAACTGGCACTGAAACACCACTGTGCAAGCTGGTGTATACTATATTTAGAGATAACAAACACTTATTTTTTACCGTGTATGACCATGTTACCAGAACCAGCGAATTATTTTTACCTG
>JAFMSR010002207.1:0-25003 GCA_022818135.1 Saxidomus purpurata | reverse complement strand
ATCTAGTTACTCGCAATTACGAACAAAAACCTTTACGCCAAGAATAGTTATTCTACATATGTTTGTTGGTAATATATAGCTTCGTATGCATGTTCCATATCACTGTCAGACTTCACCCCTGGAAAAGTTTAAGTCTTAGAGATTCTTTAGAATGGACCAGTGAAAGGAATTTATTATGCTCCGAGTCGTTGCCACTGAAATTTATACTACTTTTTTTGCTTTCCTATTTAGCCTAGACCTTTTCAAACTCCGGGATCATTTTGAATCTCCACGGATAGAATAATGAATTAATGATAGAGAAAACATAGAACTGAGTTGTGTTTACTCTAAAACATTGTTGACGTATGCTATGCCGTTTCTGGCAATATCATTTCAAACATGGGCTATATCTAACTCATGTACATTCGAATTAATAAAGCTAAGTTAGGATTTTGTTTTGCTTAAGACATCACTGTATAATCCAAAATGATCATAGGCGCTTGTTTCTGATCTCGGAAATGTTATAATTTTATAGTTCAGGTAACAGATGCTGAATCAAAGCACTCAATGTACTGACAGCAAGTGGCTCACAGAAAGTGGGTTTTTAGTATATTAGTCATTTTAAATCGCGTTTTTGGCGACAAACACGCTTTCCTGCTCATCCATTATATTTACTATAAGCATCAAAGAACACACTCGATTGAACGGTTCTATAGAATGTATGGAACTCTAGTTCCGAGTCTGAAAAATGCATATTAGCATTTCAAATTTTATATATTTCATCAAATCTGTGAAAGGAATCATAGATTTTCTGCGAGAAAACTTTTAACGCCGAAGCGGGGCTTTTCTCTGTAAATGAACGTAATTACAGTCTTACAACGCCATTTGGTGTTGCTTTTATATTCAGTGGTTACATGTTATTATATGCGGTAAATATTTCATTATAAACAGTAATATTTTCATAATGTAGTCTCGATGCTGAACAGATGCTTGCGTAAAATTGTACTAACACTTATCGACACCAAGCAATGTTTGATTTATATTACACAGGGTCATTGCACGAGTTTTGTTATCTTCATCCTCACAATACAGGAAAGCAAGGTATGCATCTATGTCACGTGACATTCTTTCATTTATATGTGTTTCAAACATTCATTAATCTATAGTTAAACAACAGTAAATGAGGCGTGAGTTTATGCGTTCTCTACGGAATTTATCATCGAATTTAAATTAGTTAGAAATGTAGACACGACTCATTGAACCTTGTTGAACTATAGTTCACTCAACATTTTCATTTTCTATTAGTTCAACGCTATTGTTGATTGACTTTATATGGATACTACAGAAATAATTTTAGATTGCCATGGATATTTGTCACAGCAGCCGGAAATAGGCCTTTGACTACTATTATCAATTTTTGTTCTTCCAAATGCGATAATAATCATAACCTTATACGATTGCTGTTACAAATACAGACGATAAAATTTTAAAATGCTCATCATCAAATTCATTATTCATTTCAGCCTCGCTTTGACAGCTATTTCACGTGCTGGAAACTAGTTTCATTAGCAGTTTCATTTGCAGAATGTCACGTGCTGGAAACTAGTTTCATTACCTTTTTTTTTTTTTGCAGGATCATTATGCAGGATCTGTAATCACCGCTCCTCCAGACCCGTCGGACACACTATGCAAAGGAGCCTGAAGCTGAAACTTCAAAATGCAGTGAATCAAGCATCCTTCGCAGCCGCCGATACTCCTGCCCTCTTTGTAGGGGGCAGGAGGCGAAATCGGAAAAAGCGAAAGAACAAAAATGGTACTAAAGTCTCTTCAACCTTATTTTGAACCAACGATATTTTAGCATAAATATACGTTCAAATTTCTTTTACTGAAATATGGTATATCTCCAGGCACGTTTTTTTTTAGTTTTTCATTTAATCTTTTTTAAAAGTCAACATCTGACCTTTTGTGATTTTTCCCCGTGTAACACAATGCCAAATGGCGGCGCCAATAGAGACATTATCAGGGACTTACTCAAATTTATCGGAGTGAACAAGTTTTCTTCTTGTTTTATTTCGTAATTTTCGTGTTTGTCCTAGATCTTAAGTTGTCGTTCCTTTACTCTCGCAAAAGCAGTACTATTTGCCGTCCGTAGAGTGACATTGTTACAAAAATGATGCAATGGAAGATAAGGACTATAATCATTTTCAACTCTTAGAAGAACAATGTTCATCCACTTCAAACATTGATTTTATTGATTTTTATTTCCAATGTATATCAGTAATGTCACGGTGGATGAAATGTTTCAGGTCAAGCCAAACGAAAGAACAAAAAAGGAACAGAACAAGAGTTACCGTTCGTCTTATCATCTATAACACCAGATTTTGAATACTATGGAGGTAAGTTAAAGAACAACAACAACATCATCATCATCATCATCATCATCATCATCATCATCACCATCATCATCATCATATAGATCTATTTTAGATATATAATAAAAATCATAAATATATTTATACAAATCATAATAATGATAATAATAATAATAATAGCAACAGCATTATTATCATGTGTATTATCATCATTGACCTCATCATCATCATCAACAATTATAATTAAATCCGCATACCGTCAGATAACAATAAAACTGAGTCAGCCTTTTAGAGGCCTAATTGTAACTTCTTTCAAAAAGAGTATAATATTCATTATCATTTTATTGATGTTTACATTCTTATGAAATCATACTAATTGTAAATAATAATAATGTTGATTATAAAATATTGTATTGCATTTGAATGACAGGCTTTGTCCATTATATCCTGCTCAGTTTCTAAAATACACTTACCCGTCAAGTACCATTCATTGTACAATGGATGCTTGCTGAAACATTACTGACCAGTAGCGAACAATGCCGATCAAGATCGGACTGCGCACGTGCGAAGTCTGATTATGGTCTGCACTGGTCACAAGGCAAAATCATCTGTCTTAAGACCGGGTTCAATAAAACAAGAAATAAACATGAGTGACTGAATATTTTTAGACTATGTACCTCACAAGCCTGTCGTCACAGCCAATGGTGTTGAGGAGAGTGTGTCATGTCTGGATATCGAGCAGCCAGTTTTCATATATGAGCCAGTTGGAAAAACACAAGTTCTAATCACAAATCCGGACCGTGATTCATTGTACAATAGCAACGAAAGCCTGGTAAGTGGACATTTTTGGATTTTAATTCCCGGCTTATCAGCAAATCAAAATTATTAAAACAAACTTGACATATGATTAAATGAACAAGGTGTTAAAATAAATTGGTAAATGCATAGCTCCTTCGGCACGGTTTTAGTAGAAACTAGTTATAATTTGATAAATTATTTCAAATAATTACACTAATTTGAACTAGTGTAGGCCCCTGCCGCCGGTACATTAATGGAACTCTTAAATAGATATGTAGATGGACGAACTGACAAGATTTTTTCTTGATAGGCCTACTTAACGCCAGCTTCGACAGTACTTAAGTTATTAACAAGCGGCCAGTTTATCGAACACCTAACTGTGAAGGCACGGTTTTAAACACATATCCGCCGTAAAAACTGAAACATGTACAAGCATCTTTTTGAAAGAGATGTTACATGTAATATTTTAACCTAAAATATAGTTAAAGGAGGATATAAATGTCTTCCAGGATTCCTCGCACTCAAGACGTGACAGTGGTTGTGAAGAAGAAACCAAATCTGATGACGACTTTGAGGTAACAAGTGTCCATAACGATATCAATGGTAAGTACTTTTCCAGATAATCATACTCACTCGGCCATCTCCGGCATCTTTAAAAGAGTTTAAAGAGACTTGGTCATGACGTCAGAGTGCTGACGTTTTATTTTCATTCATATAATAAGAGTATTACAGCAACCTTCAGCACTAGTCTAGCATCCTTTTATACCCTAGGTCGATCAGAGTTCACTCCTGTGAATGGACGGTACTATCGGGTTACCTGCACAAAATTATAAACTTGAATCTGATCTTCCTAAAATTTAGAATCTAGATCTATTTCAATTTTTTCAACTAAATACTTTCATTCGTATCGGGCTTGTCAACAGGTTATTAGTCGTACACATTTTCGAATTGAGCAATATGTTGAGGGACATAATGTTTGAATCAAGTAACAGTTTAATGACTTGGTTTATCCAGTTACATTACATCAGTTGTTAAAAATCTGCTTGATTTGAATTTCTTTGAATTGCTTCATTCAATAGCGCCATAATTGGAATATCTATAAGTCTGTTTTACTAGTGGTAGATCTAAATAATATCACAAGTTTCAAGTTTTTATGCTTTTGCCTTTTATAAAAAAGACACAAAAGAAGATACCAAGAAGATAGGTTTCCCAAGAACACATAGTCGAGATTCTGGTGTTTACGATGACGAAGATGAAGACGAAGATATTTCTGTTGATGATGCAGGATTTGACGAATACATGGATGATGCCAATACACATTTAGTGAGTGGATTAATCATTTTTATAATTAAAAAAGAAAAGTAATACACGTAAGTATTTATAGTAACCTGCAAGTGTCTCCAGTCTATGCAGCTCTAGCACGTAGTAGAAAATCCGCAACAAAACCCCGAACGAAATCACGAAGAAAACAATGATCTAGTACATGGAAATGAAAAACCCTAAACACAGGTTTTAGCAACAAAAGGGATTGAAAACAAAACGAAAACTATGCACAAGAAAGTACCAACTTAGATCGGTCTCAGAATTAAAACATGTCCTACAACATGGGGTTAAACTCATGAGAGTTCATGTGTTACATGTATTATGAAGAACATGTTAATATCGGTTCTTTTTATTCGTATTTCTGTACATAGTAATAAAACAACAATACAGCTTTGACTGGTTGCTTCAACGTCTTATTACACTTCACCAGACTAGAGTTCCAACGTGCAAACAGGCTTGAACGAGTTGGGTTTTTTTTTTCAGGATACATCACATGCCGAGGTCGTCAGTAGTAGCTTAAAAGATGAACTTGAAGAGGTAGAAAAGAATCTTGCATCAACAACAGATAGTCACTATAAGGAGAGCCAGTTTGAGGAAATAGATCTGTCCGAAAATAATGGTATGCTGTTAGGTTGTTAACATAGTTTAAACGTAACAGTTTTAAAATTTAAACTACTCGTGTTGATATTCGAGGATAAGGTGATCATTTGTTCCAACTAAAGTTTAGGGTTTGAGTGATTTACTGGCTATTTTGCTTTAGAGCTAAGTGGTAACCGTGTGTCTGAAAAAAATACAATTGAAAATATCACCTAAGGATAATAATGTAGGAGTGCCCATATGTCAGAGAATTTTTAGTGTTTAGAGCTTGTAAACATTGTATTAATTCAAATTTATACTTTTCTAGTGTTTGTTTGATTTTCAAAAACATATCAAAGATACATGTACTACGATGCCTAACAAAAGGCATGAAGGTCGATGTGAATCTTAGTTACCAGACGGAATTATGCTAATATTTACACTCTTTTTCACTTTATTTGATTTTAGATCCGAAAGAAACAGAAAAGAATGATCACGAATTAACTGAACAGATTGAAGTTAAAATAATCACTGATATTGATCAAATCTCGAACCCGGAACATTTCCTCAAACTGGTATGTCTATTGCTTTATATTGCAAAGATAGTGCCCTGAAATCAAACTATACGTCCCTTTGACAAATAGTTTTTTATGTAATAATTGTGTTACTTACTTAAATAAAATGTTAATAATCACGTGCAGGTGTTGACAATAAATGATGATTTATTTTATGCTATTTTATGTGTAAGTCACTTGTTTTTATATTTTCACATACATTAGAAACGTTTCAGTTTGAAACTTGATCTTTTTTTGCTTATTCCTATACCTCTATATCAATGTCATACCATTTAAGAGTTACTTGTACTTGAATCTTTATCTGTTTCTACTGGCCTATTGCTCAGTTCTTGTTCTTAAACATTTTACATGTCAATTTTACTTGAATCTTAATCTTCTTTTACTTTCCTGTTACTCTTATATCAAAATGCTGACATTTATGTCAGTTGCATTTAAATTTTTATTTATCTGTTTGTCTACACCGTTTACAAATATTTTTATGTCGGTTGCATTAAAATATATTTTTCTTGTTTTGATCTCCTGTTAGTCTAAACATTTATGTCAATATTTTCTATGTCAGTTGTATTTAAATATCTATCGTGATGTATAGTTAAGTTTTTTATCGTTGGTACCGGATAATCCATATGACAAACGCCCCAAGAAGAGTTTAGTTATTTTAGGTTTCGGGGGATAGTGCAAAATACAGAACGCGTCCCGTTCCAGAGACACACCCTGGTTCTTTAACATGCCCGTTGTACAGCACCAATACATCGGACCTCGGTTTAAGGTCTCATCTGAAAGACCATTAGTTATATTAGTGGATGAGCCAGGGATGGAACCTGCGATCCCTGGATTACAAGTCCAGCGCATTAACCACTGCATGAACCACTAATCCGCTAGCCTCCCTATCATGACGTACTTTTATGTAGATTTCTATGTAAATTTTGTCATACATACATAACAATGATAAAACCTGTGCACTATTTAGTCTAAATTAATGCTGGCGTTTACATTTCTTTCATATTTTTTGTGTTTTCTTCATAGACGGTGTGTTTTATTTTTTGCAATATCATTTAATAAACAAATACTGGTACTGTAATACAGTATAGCATGTACTTTTAATTTAAAAAGCAATGTTAGGAATGTTTTTCGAATAAGTAATGTTCAATTTCGCCTGTAAATCATCTTTCTTGATAATATAAGAGGTACAAGTACTTTTAAATACAAAGTGTTCGTGGGACTTTAGATATCTATCTCTGGAGAGTCTTGAATATGGTGGTTCTGACAGATTCTGGAAGGACGATCTGGTCCACTTGTTCGCCCCTGAGATTTGTCCTTCCTTAATCAAGTAATTTTACATTCAAGTGCTAACGGGACTTTATATCTCTATCTTGATGTACTTTCCTCCTTCTCTGGATTATCATTTCAACACTATTCATGTTAGTTGAATTTACATCCGATTATGTATCAATGTCACTGATCTAATCAATGGACACCAACTCGGCGCAGTGGTTATGATGTTCACCAACCCAGTCACAACCGTTCGCAATGTCAGCATCCATCCCTGGTCAGGAGAACCTCTCCTTGTATAGACTGGTAGTTATGTCCCTTCCCTGATGATCCATATCGTCATCAAGAACCTTGAATATGGTGAGCCTGCAGATTTTGGAAAGATCATGTGGTCCACTTATTCGCCTTGAGATTTGTCCTGTGGTGCATGTTACATTCTTTAACTGTCTGCAGTTACTTCCTGGCTAAGATTGAGTATTTGCTCATCTAGCTCGGAGATGGACGCGTTCCAAGAGACACAGCGGCCTTGGCCTTGAACATCACTTAATCTGCGTCTTGTCCAGAGATCCATTTCTGTTCATTGAAGGCATATGTCTGGTCTAGGAGAAGATCCTTAGAATGTTCACAATGGTCCGCTTCTGTCCTCACTTGATCTGCCCCAGCTTTTCTGTCCCTAGAAATCATTTTGTTTTCCTTAAACGACGCTTATATTTGAATTTTGATTGGTTCTGCCAGTGATGTGGAGTAACAGGAGAGCACAACCAGATAACAATAATTGGAGGGATGTTCCATACATAATGACACATTTGAAATACCCTGATATTGTTCTACTTTACAGCAAACGAAATTTCGCTTTGATCTAAATTCGCCTAACACAAAGATGGTTTATTTTTTAAGCTGTACAGTGTCTAATTAAAATTTACATGCTTCAATTCATCAATCTAGGATGATGATGACGATGACGATATTATATTCGACATATCTCAACTGGAACTTAATACCACAGAAGACGATATTTCGAACATCGGAAAAGAAAAGTTTCAGCTAAACACAAATGAAGGCTATAGTAAGATGTTTCTAATTAAATAACCCGTAAACCTATCAAAACGAACGTACAAAGTGTGTTCAGTTACACAAAGATAGTGTGTAAAGGTATACAAAGACAAAAACAAGGAAACAGTACCGCAACAAATAATTGCATTTGCACAGTTTAATTTTCTTTTCAAGTTAAATTCAGTGAATGATTAATATGATTTTGACATTTCTCATCCTCTGTAGTTTTCTCTGCTCATATTTTAAATAGACATGTGTATATTTATGAAAGTATGTCTAGTTTATATCTGTTTGTTCTGATGTATTCTGTACAAATGTTACATTAATTTGTTAAAATAATAATACACTGTCAGATGTCCCTGTGAACATTGATGAGTAAAACAAACCTTAAGGTAGCGCTTGATCAAAGCTACACTTTCATTTGCCAAAACCTTTATGCATTTTCATTGTGTTTAGAAAGTATGTAAACCTACACATTTGATGGAAATGTCTTTTCAGTAACGGTTAATGAAATTAAACAACAAATGATAGTGCTCGTGCAGGTCACTAAATGTTATTGCCTGTCTTCAATTTTTGAACCGTTGAAGGCACACAACTATACGGATGACCTTCTCTACTGTCAAAAAAAAAGCATTTTATACATTGTTGCCTTCTTGGGGGAGGCGTGTCTTCGCTTTGAGAAAACATTATTTGTTACAATTAAATGACCACTATTGTAAAGGGTCATAACCTTATAGGAGCAAATTATTGATTTGAAGACAGATACCAGAAGTATGTGACACATGCAACAAGAGGGTATAGGAGGCTACCCTTGGCTGAAGCCTTGTTTTAAAATTATAATAGGAAGGACATTTTGTTATATATATTATCTTATTTCTTTTTGTATTCAAGAGGGGGCATCATTTGTTTTGTTTTATATATCCAGAGTGTGAAAAGACCCATTTCCATAAATGTATTGTTTTACACACTTTCTACATGCAATAAAAATGGAAGTTTTTCTAGCTTTTGTCACACGCAACATAAACTCACTCAAAGATATGTGTAAGATGAATATGTTACTCTTACACTAGCATAATTATGGCGATTTTTATTGATTCAACAACGGTTAGTTCTAAACGAATTTAATAGATTTGTGTTCATCAGCTATCTATCTATTTGTTCTTATTGATTATGCTCCAGTTTTTGATCCGACGGAGCTGGAGGAGAAGACCCCACAAAGATTACCCATGGACTTATTAATAGATGATGAACGGGACGACGAGATTTTGTTTGACGCTGGTGCCCGTAAGGAGCTGAGTATAACATGTAACCCGCTTTATGAGCAAAGTTTGAAAGATGACGAAGATAAACTTTCGATAAAGAGTTATCAAAGTGGCTTCAAAACAGATTTCGACAACGTCAATCATATTCGGGTAAGAGTTCAGCCAATTTTTTCAGAGATTGCCAATTATCTGTTGTTAACTATCTCTTTATGTGACTTATTCTAATGAGGCAGTTGTATTTTCCTTGTCATCATTTATCATTCTCCGCTCACAGGATTTGCCTTCATTAGCCTGTTATTCATTGCGTCTGACTGAATCATATTGTGTCTACTCTGAATCTCATAAAACTTTTGCAGGGGTTTCATTTTTACTAAGGTCAAATGTTCACCTCATCGAAACCCACTTGCAGAACCCATGTAACTTCATTGCCCCGATACCAAGGTCACAACTTAAGACCAAAATTTAATGTTGAATCTTGCGGTTCGTGCTCGCCCAATATATCCTAATCCACTTGAAGGATTTTTATATAAATTTGGTCAAAAAAAACAATTTTCCAACAGCATAAGAGACACGTAATTGCCATTCGTCTTTTTTGGTGTCCCCTCCGTATCATCTAAAATCTATGCAGGATCTTGTGTAACATTTGTGTTAAGATGTTCATCAAAACAATATGAACAATTTATGGGTCAACTATGTCGACTCAACGACGTCAAGGTTGCACGAAGAAGTCATTGACCACTCCATAACTGTATGAGGGATGATTATTAAACTTTTGTCACAGTCACCAAGAAGACGAGCAGAAACCAAGTTTTAACCTTGCCGGCTCAAACTTATTAGGTGTACTTGGGTTTTCTTGTTCATCCCATATCTAAAGCCCGTGGGGATTGTTGTTAAAATTTGGTCACATATTTATCTTATTGAGACGAAGTGGAGAATCTATGTTATAACCTCATTAGTCGATGACACATCTAGGGGTCAACGGCCATGAGACTAAATCAACAAGATTTTCAAGAAACTTTAATGTGAAGTTCATCATTCTCATCGAATTCATAAATAGCCATGATCCATTGCGCTGAATCAAGGTCAAGGTCACTCTTTAAAGATTGAATGCGATCCTTTCAATATTGATTTATGTGATGAAGAATAAAACTATTTTTGATACTGCCATGTCTTTTCTTATACTTTTCTTATAGCAATATATCAGTTTTTACAATTCGGCAATATTATTTCAAAGCTCCCCATACACCTTATGTACCCCATACACCTTATGTATAGGCATTCAATAACCTCATATTCGGATCATATAAATAACATTTGTAATAACTGGAAATGTAACTACAAAAACAAAACATATATAGTAGATAGAATGGTTTAACAAATGGGTCAAGCTTGCACCAAAGATGTATAGCTATATGATTTCGTACGAGTTCTGGTCACATCGGGTCAAAACAAGGTCACCAGGTCAATTAATAGAAAAAAATATTGTTAGCACTCTTTATGGCACATATGACCTTCAATCATCATGAAAGTGAACTGCATTCTTAATTGAACACATAAGGATATCATTTTAAATGGAACGCAGTTTTTATCGATACTTTTAGCAGATTCGAAATCAAATGGTGACCGTGGTGTATATTTCAAACATTGCTTTGAACTTTTGTTATAGATTCCGGGAACAGCGCCAAGCAGAACTCAGAAAGAGTCGTCCCGCCTGCTGGCATCTCAAGATGATGACCTGGCATGCTGTATTATTCTGTAATTTTGCCTCGGTCCCAAAGATTTGAAAGACATAGACTTTTATTATTTACTTACTCGGATATTTTTTGTGCTTATTCACCTTGTGTTTTCCGTTGTACTCTGATGTCGGGACGTTGTTACAGTGTTGCTTTCATTGAGTCTTTCCCCGTCTTAAATACCATGTACTTGTTGATTGTCTTTGTTTCTATATTACCGATTATCATTGGTATATTTCAAACAATGTTAGTTTGGTAGTACATGGAGTATTCACTTCAGGGTCTCCACCAATTGATTAAGCCTGATACGTGTTTGATAGAAGTCAGTAATCGGTTATCCGACAGTTCAGTTCGTTAGAGGCCAGGAGAGTAAAACGAGGTGTATTTTATATTATCCGGACAATCGGTTATCCGAAAGTTCGTCAGGAAAGTCAAATGAAATTTCTTGTATATTCTCCGGACAATCGGTAATCCGGACATTTGTCATTGTGCCGCTATCTTTTGAGCGAAATCGGAAGATCAGAAACTTTTCTCGTGTATCGTACAGGCCAAGGATCCATATTTGAAAAGTATTTAGTCACTGACAGAATCTCTAGCTGTGTTCATCATAGTCATTTTCAAGCTTCCCCCACCCCTCCCGAAAGCTTTGTGGGCCATTCACACCACAAATTTATTGCAAGAAGAAAAAGCCAAAAAAAGTATTATACATGTAATTCGATTATTTGAATGTCATTAAGATTTACATATAAAGGATACACCATAGCTGAATAAAATCTGGATTGTTATGTTGTCGTGACACAGTAATTTTGTATCTTCATTGTGAAGAGCTTGCCATACACACGGTCGTTTCCGAGTAACGCGTACATCATTATTGCAGACCCTTTGTGCTTCATGTAAAATTACCGTTGTGTGCACTCCGGTCGTACGGTATTTACTTGTGATGCAAGTTTCTCGTTTGTATTACTATTTAGGGTATTGGATAATTAAATATGGCGGTACGCCATGAAAAATTAAGGTAAAAAAGCCTTCGTTTCAATCTTACTTGCTTATATCTTTAAACGTATATATCTTTTTGTTATAATTACAGCTTTTTGGGTTTTTGGACCTCTGAAAACGTAAAACAAAACAAACGCAGCTTCCTATGATTTAAAAAAGAAATCTGTCTCTAAATGCAAAAAAAGGTTAAGCCTACGCATCAATTTTTAACGAGGCATACAACTCTAGACACCCACTACAATGTACTACAAAAATGTTGTATTTTTTTCAAACCTTGCGCTCTGCCGAGAGAACCAAGTCATTGTCATCAAATTTATATAATGCTCCTAAATGTACGGAGAATGAGCGTAATGTTTCTCTAGTCACATGTAAATCTGTCATAAACTGACAAAACATGTTTTATTTCCCAAAGCAATAAACATTATCAGTATATGAGATACTCCTACATTTAAGCCTTGTTCGAAGGTTTATGATTGTTTGACAATTTTAGACAATTTAGAACATTAGGTGACCTGTTTGTTTCAATGGTCAGAGCATCACCATTTTGTATTTGTATAAAATTGCAAAGGTCTTTTAAAACTACAGACAATCGGAACGTTTTCGATTGTTTGAATTTATAAAACACCTTTGCAATTTTATGTATAGCTTTACATACCGGTACAATCACAGTAAAATGATTTGAGTTTAAAATACTAGCAATATGTATTGCTACCTTAAGTAAATGTTGATGTTTTACAATAATGTTTTCTTGGAGAATCTACATGGTGATTAACAACATAGTTGACAAGTCTAACAGAACATCTCTAAGTCTTTCATTACTGCTAAAGTAAACTCATTTCAGTATGTATTCTAACTAGCCTGCACCTTCAAATAGTTTGGCACAATTTCGATACTTTTTTTTTGTGTTTTTTTGTTTTTATCAACCTATTAACAATGTGTTGTACTGTTTAAATCTATACTAAGTTGCAAAAGAAAGTGTGTTAGTTTTATGTATCATTTTTAACAGAAAAATTTAAATGATTGGTATAAAAATTTAGAGCAATTTATGCTTAATTTTATTTGCATTGATAGCACATTCAATTGATAGCAAATGGTGTATAAAAGTAGTGTTCGAAATTTGAGTCCGACATGTTTTATCAAAATAGAGATATTTAAAATCAAAACGTGCATACTTTCTTTTGCAACTGAGTAAATGTACACGTATATCGATATTTTTTTTATTTTTTTTTTTGTCAACCTGAATTTTCTTTGTTACTTCGTATTCTCATTGGCTGTTTTACTTTTCAACTATGACGTCAGCCCCTATTTATAGAACTATCCTAAACAAGTTCTATAAATACGAACGTCTTTTCTAGGGAACATTTGAAGGCAAAGAAAATTGCTGGTAACGGACAGATTTCGAAACAACGATAAACCGGTTATTTATGAATAAACCGGTTATTTATGAATAGCCAATATTTTCTGTGAAATGCCGTATTTAATAACTGCTGGTATTTGTATGTTATGTACTTTGTTTTGTTTGGTCATGTACGTTATAAATTGGTGCAATTATTATGTCAAACTGTATTTCAGTATTTAATCCTAGGTACTCTTCATGTCTCGAGCACACTCCAATATTTCAGAAAAAGTTCAAAGCAACAGGTAACCCCTGCTAATATGGTGGCGTTCACGCACATTCGAAGAACCTACGAAATATTAGAATGTTCTTTGGACAAAAATGTGGCCAATTAATATTTTGTTTACAAGCTTTTGAAATGTGTCATGCAAAATAAAATTTTAGTTTGGAAAAAAACAACGATGCTCAGTTTTTTGTTAATTCCATCCCATTAACAGACAAACTCAAATATGTTTGACCATGTGTGCAATTTGGAATTGTGATTCATCGGCATAAATCAATACATATGAATATGCACATGTATTGGATGAGACTCGAATAAACTATAACACTATGAATATACCACTCAAATCGTGCAAGAACAAATAATATTAAAATTGCAGCTAACTACCAAATAAATAAGGATGCTGAAAGTGAGTAAGAGATATTCAGAATGATACGTTCTTCAATTTCGTATTGATTTGTCCGGTATCTTAAGGCTCTGACTAACTCTGCAAAGGCGTCATGTAGAGTATTTTCAAATGCAAAATGAAATGTATTTGTCGTCATTTGAATTAAAATCTTCTAACGTAACGATCTCGTCTCCTAGCCGAGCGGGTGATAAACTGGAGCACATTCTCATGCTCAGCACGAAATTATGCTAAATTAATATTAAATCAAGTCAAGTTATATCTATTTACAATGTCGGATCTAATAAAAAGATATATAAGCTCAAGAACAGACGTTTTGATTATTGTTATGGAAAAAGATATACATTGTAACTTGACTTTACTTCATATTATATGAACATAATTTCGTACTGAGCATAAGAGTGTGCTCAAGAAACTTTTCATAAGCACCGGGGCCTGATGGTTTATTCAACTGTCTCGTACAGCTAACATAACATTATAAAATATTCAACATAACGTATGTCCAAACAGTTTTAGTATCTTGACATACTTTCGATGTATGTACATTTAACATCATTGTTGCGAATTTAATACTATGTACCTAAAGAAAAGAAACGACAATGAAAATGATTTAACCAGAACAAGCAGACTAGACCTAGACACGCATAATAAACTTATTTCAAAGGTAGAGCTAAAACAATGTTTTTGCAGTTAGTTCGATGTATCTATCACATAATTTGGTTAACGTTCTTGCTATCTTGATCTTGGTAAGCTTTGATTCTTTGAGCTGTTCTCCGGGGACGATCTGGTTGGCGTCGGTGTCGGCGATGTCCTGCTCCACGAATCACTCAATCTCTGCTGTAAGTAACGATAAAAACTTTCACAATTGATGAAAATACTGAACGATGAAAATATGTTTTTTTATATACATGCAAGGAATATTATTTACTTTGGAACACAAAGGTGTTTTGCCAAATATATGGTAACCTCATTCTTATTAAACAATTCTTTTGTTCACATCTTTATCTGATGAATTTGTTATTTGGCTCTTTAACATGTTTCACAAAAGTACTTCATTTAAATTCCAGTTGTTAAAGGTTAAATTTCTTAAGACTACATGCATACATAATTGTAAAAATTCTTACTTCAACAAGCTGTTTTCTTTCTGAAATTGAAAAGTATTAAGCATGTGAACGCTAGGTCATTAGAGATTAGATGACGTGTATAGAATATGAGGAGACGTGAGGATGAGACATATGAGATGAGAAGATATGAGATGACGCGATATAAAGTTAGTAGAGGAGAGAAGTGGATATATGAGACGAAAAGAAATGAAATGACGCGAAAGGAGATGAGCAGAGGAGATGGGATAAGGTGCGAGATGAGAAGAAATGAAATGACGCAATAGGAGATGAAGAGAGGATGGGAAATATCAGACGAGAAGAAATGAAATGACGCTATAGGAGATGATGGGAGATATGAGATGGGAGGAAATGAAACAACGCAATAGGAATGATCAGAGAAGAAAAGGGGAGATATGAGATGAAAAGAAATGAAATGACGCGAAACGAGATGAGGAGAGGAGATGAGGAGAGATACGAGATTATAGCTAAATAAGATTCAGTGCAAAAAGAATTTGACTTAAAAAACTAAAACGCTTAAAACCATCTTTACATTACAACTGACATGTATACATTCCGATACCCGTAAATTAGATTTATTAACAATTATTAAATGTATGTCTTGATAAATTGGTCAATCATTCAGTCACAATAACGTAAACGTATGAAGTTATTATCAGGAAGGAAGGAGAAAAACCAGTGTATTGTCCGACTTCAAGCACTGAGCCGTGACTGAACTTTTAGCTTATTGTAAAACAACGGTAAAAACCGAGGAAAACAAGAAGGTCGTAACCCAAGGGTCAATTGTAGACTATAGTGCTCTTGTGCTTTAAAAATTTATAATACACTGCATAGACATAATCATTACAAAGGAATAAGGCCATACATACCCAAGGCCATTTTGAATGTTGATGGCATTTTTGTATCGATCGCAGCTAAAATAAAAAAAGTCTTAGGTTAGTCAACAGGGAAAACGGTTATAAAAATAAAATTAAGCATCTAACCTGGCAATCTGCTGACATTAAAACTGCGTAGTCTTACTACAGTTCATGGCATAGAGTCCTGAACAGAAATATCGAGATTGTTTATCTTTTTAAATCTATTTGCATTTTTGTGTCTAAAAGGAGATGCCTGCTTACAGTGATACCAATTTCTTAAGGCGTGCATTCTAACTCGAATTATCGTAAAAGGAATGTGAAACACACAGAATGTTTTTTAAAAGTGATTATTGATTCTTGCCTTGCCATAAGTTCAAAATCATGATCAGTCTGTAAATCCTGATCTACGTTGTTCCATTTTCAGTCAGTAAAGATTTCACCTACGTTCCACAGTTTAAAATAGTAATGTCCTTTCTGGAATATGGACAAGTCAGTTTCAGTAATTTAGTTATTTTCATCTGACTTACGTTTGGCCTTCTTAATTTTCAAGTCGTGATGTTTCATATGCCGGTAGGTGATCATCTGGTTGATAAACTTCTTTGCTTTTGGTTGAAATGCTGCAAATAAACAGGTTATCATTACGTTCATATTAGCATCAACCAATCGAAACACGCTATCAGAGAGTGACAGAGGACCACCAAATACTCTTGTAAACTTAGTTCTGCTGCCTATATAAATGAATTATATATACTTCAAATAACACTAATACTCGTACTATTGGGGACACTGAATATATTTATCAGCCCATATAATAATAATAATAATAATAATAATAATAATAATAAAAGCTTTATTTAACGAAGGTGACACATTTAGACATAAGAAGACGTATGATCTAATTTTCAATATGGCCTTCAAAGTTAAGAAACAAAAGAAAAAGCATTATACTTAAAATAAATCACCTGGCAAATTTAACACTGGAAAGAAACATTTACACGTAAGACTTTTAAACATTCTGTTAAAAAATACATTCATACATAAACATTAACTGACAGACACTCAAAGGATATTACTATAAATTAGACATATAAAGGAAAGTGTAGATTTACTTATCATTCACACAATAAATAATGCTAATAATTTCCTTTAAACGTTTTAAGAGTTTTCGAAGTACGTATATTTAAAGGAATTTTTGCTATAATTTGTGAATGATGTTGTCGTGTATTTAGTACGAGATGTTATCTGTAAGACAAGATCCTTGTTTAATACTGATCTTAACTGGTATGTTTTATTGTCAGAAAACGTTACAATATCTGCCATATATGATGGGGCCTTGTTATTCATAATTTTATACATCAGGACTGCACATTGGTACTTGCATCGGTCTGAAAAATCAGCCATTTTAATTCTTGGAATAACTCTGCCGATGGTGTTCGCATCGGTTTATTTAGTATTATAAATCAGTTACTTCATTTGAATTTAATAAAAAGTGTTACAGATAGCAATCATCTTAGTTTTGGCAAAAAAAAACCCAAAGCGGTTTCTTCCACTCACCGTATATACACCAGAAAGCAACATGGAAACAAAAATGAAAAAAACAACAAAGAAAATAACGAGTTTCATTTCATTGGTACCTACCTACATACAAATTTCATTAAAATATAACAACAGATAACCCGGATTTCATAATGTCAAAGTTCATTACCCACAAGTTCAGTTTTCACACATTGCAATATCTCGTGTATCCGGTACCCGACAGCCTGATTTCGCAAATATCCGGAAGTCGTGGCATTGCAAAATACAATTTAGTCAGCTAAATATATTTTGGGGTGTTTTTAATTGTAAAATCGTAACTGGTCAAGAAATATCGATTTTTAAAAAAATTTACTTAATTTCAACGCGCACGTGCAAAACGTGCTTTTGTATAATGTGCCAGTCAGGTGTCACGGTACGATGATTTCAATAAATTTTAGGGCATAGTAATATTTTACATGTATAAATAATATTCAAATACGTTTGCGTCAGTAAAATATAATTACGGCGGACATATTCAAAAAAGAAATGTGTTGCGTTTATTTTGCGGTTCGGTGTACATACATGTAAAATCGATAAATACATATTAACTTACGTGTACTCCGGATGCCACCCTGCTGCATAGACATTACCTTCTTGTCACCTTGGTAACGACGAGGACCTTAACAAACAAACGATGCAGTTTAAATCGTAATATGTAGTTATACGTACAAAATGTAAATTTAATCAAGAACCTGGCCTCGTGCTTATAAACGTTCTTCAGCACAATCTCATTCTCAGTACGAAATCATGCTCAAGAAATTCTCAGTAAATTTGAAGTCAAGTTATATCTTTTTACAAAGTCGGGTTCAACAACAATAATCAGAAGGTGTGTTCCTGAGTTAATGTATCTTTATATTAAACCCAGCTTTGTAAATAAATATAACTTGACTTTGCTTTATATTATGTGAGCGTGACTTCATGCTGAGCATGAGATTGTTCTCAAGAAACGTTTATAAGTACGAGGCGTGGTCGCCGGTTATGTTGAAACTGGCAAACAAACATATATAGTTAACTGGCTAACTTAATCGACAACCTGGTTGAAATTGTAGAAGCTAACTTAATATTGACGTTGACAAATAAACATATATAGAAAACTGACTAATTTAATCGACAACCTAGTCGAAATGTAGCAACTGAACAACAAAACGAAACTTTCTCCCGTCTCAAAGTAATAAAACTTTAACTCACTCATAAGTAATTCAAATTCGTCCATCATCAAATTCAGAACTTATAAATCCTCAAACTTATTTCTTTTCTTTTTTCAGCAAGATGCGCTTAAACTTACTTATTTAAATGCATAATGTTCTATTCATTATATACATATTTTCATTTTAAAATTTCGCCTGTTTAACAGAACATTTTATGTGAGGAAAATTTCAATAAAACCAAACAAGCTAGCAGTAATGAGTTGGCACTATGTCCGTAGTTAAACAGAGAATGATAAGGCCTTTTTAATATTAATACGTGCTTAAACATTGCGCCGATAAGTTGCTCCAAAACGGAAGAGAGATGTCGATACTTATCCGGATATAGAATAAAAGAAACCACGAGCTTTCTGTTTTACAGCATGTAAACAAAACTGTTTACGTAGTTAAATATTTAGATAAAATTTGTTAAGCGGAGAAATAGATCGATTTAACGTAATGAATAATCAAATATGTACATTATTCCGCCTCCGCAGCGAGCTCGTTATTCGTTACCCCGCTAAATATCTAAAATGAACAGTTCCATCTTTCATTTTGGACACTGCAATTATTCGTTCAAAGGAGTGATCAGTGAAAATTTGCTGAAATAATAGCGAATAGCGAAGATCTTAATCAGACTCGGGTTGATCATGATCTGCACTGATCGACTGCCACCAGAAAGGTTAAGGTTTAAACAAGGCTTTGGAAACCTGATTGCACGGTGCATTGCGGCATTTTCGTCGTTGTTTTTTTTTTTTTTTTTGTAAGCGCGCGTAGATGTTCTTTACTTCTTCAATTTGGCATAAGACGTGTCACTATGTCTTGTTTTCTACGAGTGTGGCTGTTTGAGACTGTTGTGCTTCTCAGTTTACATTAGAAATCAGTCGCCAGTAAATAGCAACAGACCACTAAACTTTAACACTGTACAAAAAGAGTAGCTCTCAAATCAATATCGGTCACTTATCAGGCTCATGGAAGATGAGATTCAAAATGACATACCGCCTGCAGATTGTTTTCTATATTTGTAATTTATTCAAGATTTTACCACAAAATAAATCTGACACTATATGAATGATGGCTCACTAGTCTTTCTTTGTGCGGGACACGCTTGTTATGTACTCGTTATGTTCAACCATGCATACATTTAAGATAAACTGAAAGGTGGTAATTTGAGTATCATGTAACACGCACTGGCTTTTTATATCATGACACATGTACCAAATGTTTAGTTAGGGGAGAGGGTGAATAATGCATTCAACGAACTAAGATCTTTCTCATGCTAAATAAGGATGCACGTTAACAGTTTTTGTGTACTACATATAGATAGCCGTACAAGCCTATTTTTAGAATAGTTAGTTATTTTTCGCCTTTGTGTGAAACACATAAAAGCTTGTTTCCATATACGCCGTTTGCGCCTACGGTACAAACGACGCAGTCGGTTTTTTCGATAGGCATACCCCGACGCGAAAGAACACGCAATGGCGGAAAAATGCAGCTACGAGTTTTGAATCAGACAGAACGGAAATGCTAAGTTTCCTCATCGACATCTACAAGAATTATTTCATTTATGATGGTAGCCGCCAAGCATGGAAACAGTCTTTTTTTGTAGCCTCTGCTGACCTACTTAGCATTGTCACGTCAGTGGCGTAATCCGATCATGTGATCGGCGTTTGCCAGCTGGTTCCCAAGCAAGTCCGCCCAATAATATATGTTTAAACAAGGACAATGTCTAGTGGATTATACGGTTTACTTAGACCTTTGTAAACATCTCGGTGTAAAATGGATTGACCTATATCGTACGGCAGTATAAACCATCAAAATATTTGTAACTACACTGAATATTTATATATGACAGTAGTTATACAGGAAATACAATATCACGGATAAACCGAAAATGAAAGCCAGTTGAGAAGCCAATCTCATCGGACATTCTACGTAATGGAAGTTTCAGGTCGGATTGGCGGATGCGTTAACGATCAGATAGATGCAGGTTCTGCAGAAGAGCCTGGTGGCTTGTGTCAACCTTGTGGAAGCGAAGGAGACAGTGTTCCGGCGATTGCATACTGTGATAATTGTACGGAATACTTCTGTGCTGATTGTGTAAAATTTCATCGTAAACAGGCCATCAGCAAAAATCATTCGATTCTAGATGGAGACCAAATGCCGAAGAATGTATTCCAAGAGAGTGATGCATGTACTGAGTTATGCGCTAAACACAAGAACGAATTGGTGAGGTTTTATTGCCGGACGCACGACGTGATCGGATGTGGTGACTGCAGGATTTTAGATCATAAAGAATGCAGCGTATGTCTGATTAAGGAAGTTTCAGACGCTTACGCAAATAGCCGTGAGCTTGGAGAAATTCGTGACAAGATTCAACAAGTTAGAAAACAGATAAGAGAAATTAAACAAGGTATTCAAACAAAAGGACAAAGTCTTAATGATAACCATGACAAAGTTCTGGACGACATTAAAGCATTTCGGAAGGAGATTAACGAAAGTTTGGACAAAATGGAAGCTAAAGTAACGAAACTTGCAAAGAAGCTGAAACATGAGAAGGAGTCAATCTTGAGTGATGTTAAAAAAGGTTGCACAACAATGGAAACTGAAATATGTGATATGGAGAAATATTTAACAGTGTCATTAAGCAATAATGAGTATTTTGTTAGAGCAAAGCGAGCGAAAATGAGGTTGTCAGCAGTAGATGTTGAAATACAATCGCTTAAAGGGCAGAGTAAAGTACTGTATCATAAATTTGAACCAAACTGGGAAATAACAGAAACAGTACAAAGTGGGAAAATGTTAGGAATAATAATATCTACTCCGCTCAGTCCGTTTGATGATTTGGAACCGAAGTACTTCGGAGAAATTAACCTGAAACAGTCAAACGATACCGTATGCTACATAACGGATATAGTTCAAATCGAAAAAGGTAAAGCTGTATTAGTTGATCGAAATAATACATGCGTAAAGGTCGTTAACCTCCGGAAGAATGAAATACTGTCTGTGTTTAATATTTGCAACCGTCCATTTGGAATTGCAGCGGTTAATTCGGCTTTGGTCGTGATCACAGTTCCAGCCGCGCAGAAAATCCAGTTTCTCACATACAAGACTGAACTGTCAGAGAGATACTCGTTAGATGTTAGTGGAGACTGTATAGGCATCGATTGTAGGAACAACCTGCTAGCTTTGACATATACCAGCCCATCAAAAGCTGAAATCATGACTCTGACTGGGACAGTACTTCATACCATAAAAACAAACAATATCCAAATTCCAAGTTACATAGTTTTCGGACAAGAACCAAAGACACTATTTATCTCAAATTATCACAGAGGGACAGTTAAAAAGTATGATTTCAATGGGAAAATTCTCGGTGCGTACGAAAACGAATATTCGATCAATCCGGCGGGACTTACGGTGACAAAAGCCGGAACTGTGTTCATTTGCAATGCTGGTGAAGTACGGCGAAATGTTCAGATTATGGCGTCATCAGATTGCAAAAAAATCAGAGACATGCTAAGGCATGGTGCAGATAGAATCGAGTCGCCAAGGTGTATTTTATTCTGCGAGGAAACCGGACGACTTTACGTTGCTAATGGTACTGGAAGTTTGGCACGGAACTGTAATACGTTAAAGGTATATCAGTGTTGACTTGAAGAGAGAAGATAATGTTAGAAATGGAACCAGATTAGATCTAGACAGCACCCATGACATACAATATATTTAGCTTCATATAGGCCTTGTTCTCATTTTAATAGACAAATCAAGTATTGTAGGCTTTAATGGAAAGTGCTCATGGATATGAGATGATTACTAATGTAAAGGGTATTTGTGTGTGAAAACCATACTGTGTCAGCTGTCTTAACCATGCAGCTGAATTATTTGATTATTATTGTACATGTATAAGAAAATTTTCTATCTAGATGGGAGATGAAAATGGTAGGAAAAATCTACATGTTTATGTCTGAAACTGGAGGATGCTGGAGCAATCAACGCACATTATAGTAAAATATACGTCATTACTATAGTGAAGCAATGCAAGTTGAAATAAGAATCTTAACCTTTTTGAATTCCTTTTCGTATTCCCCTGGTTAAAATGCTCATGATAAGGTATTGTGTTTGCGCAAAATTCGTCTTTTGTCTATCCTTCGTCTGTATTAGAAAACACTGTAGAGGCCACAATTTGTACCAAGTCCTCATGAATTTGTAGGACTCTTTTAAGGTTACCCCGTTTGTTGCATTATCCCCGTCGTTAGTTAAATATCGGTACTGGATCCACCCTCTTCTAACATTACATACATCATAATTATATAGCACTTATAAAATGAAGAAATATGAAACATTACAATTGTTTGTATCATTCTATTTTAGGGAAGCGTTTTAAAAGATCTCATGCATGTAAACATATTGTAAGATGCACCATCTTGATTGAAAAAATTTTAAGGTGATATAGTCACCACATTTCAAATTTGTTTAAGTATCAATTGTTTTTCAATTTTAGTAGGGTACTTTATGACTGCAAAATACCTTGGTATCAAGATTAATTATTGATATTGTGTAATAAAATTGACTTAACTTGTTCTTTTATATAAAAAAATACAATACCAACAGTAAACAAATTTTCAAAGACTGGTGGCCTTGGTATCAAGATTAAACATTGATATTGTGTAATAAAATTAATCCCGGTACAAACTCATTTCTATTTGAAGATTTATATCCACAGATCTTTAGAGTTCTTTGCAAATTTGATCGTCTTAAACTTGTGTTATCTTTTTCAGATAATTATATAAAACTCCTCTAAATCAATGAAGCACAGGTCATCTTCTTCAATAATGTGAAATGTTTAGTTACGTTTCATAATCCGTTAGTACCTTAAAACGAATATTAATGTAAAATTGGCTAAAATGGGAAAAACCGAAATACATTCCAGCGTTTCGGATAAATACTTAAATATAATGAACATTACACCTAAAATATATGTATGAATGTATAACCATCATACTTTAATGAGTGTTTAAAATGATATAAATCAGTGTAGCCGTCACAATTTTAAGAAAGTTTTCTCATCAAATAAATGAATCCATGTAAACAAAACACCATAAGTTAAATATGTGAATTAATGTAACGCTGGATCATAATTTCTTAAAAGTTTTTAAGTTAAATAAACGAATCAATGAAAACATCATATTATTGAAAGTTACCTTACAATTTTACTTTTATTGTTAAATAGCAAGTTATTGTTATTATCATTGAAACTATTTTCAACCCTATTTTCCAATTTTGTTTTTCTTTTCTATCAGCTTATTAGAGAATTCAGTGCAAGCATTTTATACATGTTTTCAAAGCATCCACTCTGTTTAAGTTTTGTAAGTGATGATAATGCCAAATGGCTATTCGAAAGGTCGTAAGGTGTAACCTTAGGGTTCATTTTATCCTAAAAAATGATAAATAAGAAAAATAACAATTTAATTTCGAATCTTTTCACGCAAAATAAAAATAGGTTCTTCATATATTTTTTAAGAAAAAGCAAGTACATTGATAACACTAAACAAGTTAAGAAACATTTGTACTATAAGATAAAATTAGTAAATTAATCCAGATGTTTTATATTAGATCAGATATCTGGAGTCAGGCCACAATTTACTGTGGTCAGTTAGCATGTCAATGATAATGAGATAGCATGCTGGGCGGCAAAACCAGGGAATTCTGTGGAAACTAGCCAGTTTTCCTTAGACTGATTACAGAAGTTTTCAAACTTCATTATCATTGCGGCAAACTTATCATTCAAAACAAAACAAAATAGTCATACCGTGGTATAATGTAAATAAAACACTGCAATTTCTCTGTCATTTATTAGCTAAATTTGAATTAGAATGAATCAAGTGTTTTTTACCGTGACGACAATGACCCACAGTAACTTGATAAATATACTGTATATAATTTGATCTCAAAAGGTAAACATATAAACATAAATGATTTTGCCCAAGCGTGGCTTAAGTCCAGGTGGCTTTTCAATGAACACCTCGAAACAGTCGACAATCATTTGTTGCCAAAGTATTTGCAAACTTCCATTTGCATAGTTTTTCGGAGTGTTTCATGCTCTGGCCATCCGCATTCTCTTATACATAACTGCAATAGTTACAGTGAACAGCCTTGATACAGTTGGCTGTGTTGTATCAAATTCATATGCTAAGAACAAATTAGACAGGTTAAGTCTTAGTTTTACAAGAGTCAATGTCATAAGTTTTAACTTGTTAATAGCTAGACTGTTTGGTAAACCTGGGGCTGCCCGAACAACTTTC
>JAFMSR010002206.1:0-24896 GCA_022818135.1 Saxidomus purpurata | reverse complement strand
AAATAAGTCATTTTCTACAAACAAATTTCCATCATTAATATATTTGACTTCACACTGATATTGACAGTCTAGATGAATCGTAACGGCAATCATTGCCTAAATTTTGTCCTGAAATATTTCAATCACACGTATTAACAGGTTTAATGGGCCACGTGACTCAAGGAAGGTGTGGCTACACACATCAATATTGGTATATGAAATCAATTAATAATGCATTGAAACGAAGTGACTTTAATAATCCCTAATGATTGTCAAAGACAGATATCTTTTTTTAAATAAATGCAACAAATGTTTCTATGGAAATACTATAGGTTATTGAACTTGTATAGCGAAGTGTTTCTAGGAACGAGTTGACTTGGTGGAAACAACGATTTAATTTGTTGACATGGTTTTAGTATCAATATCCATTGTACCTGAATAATATGACTAATTATTACATTCAACTTATTCCCATTTTCAGCTTTCTATTATACACATCTGTACTGAGTATGAATAAAATTACATTATGTTAGCAAACAACAATAAATCAATCTTGAATATTTGTCAGACAGCTACAGTACTATTTTACTATTCATTATATACTTTATATTGCCCTTTCATTTTGCCTAAGAGAGTTCGTTCAGTATTCTACAATACTGCACGTTGGCAAGGTATGATACTCAACGTTTCCAAGGGTCGGCGGTACTAACGATCAACTGTACGGACTAATTTCTGAGTATAAACATTACTTTTCGTTCGATTTTCGACAGTCTTTAGATTTATATCAACTATTGTCTTAAAATGCAAAATAAATTTAAATAATTTTCAAATAGATGTAAAATGGGTTTCATTTTTAAAATGGTTCGAATTTTAGGGTACGCAACAACGGCTGTTGTTACGAAAACTATTGGTACGTATATTGAATCGAACATTGATTGAGAAAAAGAATGGAGTCATGAAATTGAGCAAACATTTCTAGGGATATGTATCAATATGATTTATTCACATTTTAAAGTTCAAACCTGCATTCGTACGAAAAGTCTTGCCAGTTTTAAAACAAAATAGCGGAATGCAAATATACATGACGTCACATTTTATCTTAATAAATGACGTCACCATGTCAGCAACAGACAATTAATGAGCAAATAATACACAAAAGGTAAAATAGTGCAATATTTTTCTGACAAATCTCTTAATTTATTTATTGTTGTTGATAACATAATGTAATTTTAGTCAAGCTCAATATGAAAGTATATAGATCTAAAATAAAAAAGGTTATTGACCTTGTAGTATTTGGATATCGTCGAGTCGAAAGCTCGTTATTCCCGCCAAATCAGGTCGTTCCAAGTTACATTTTTAGCAGTGCAAGTCATAACCTAAAGTGCAATTTTCTTTATGGTGCATATTCATTTGCTCGTCGCCATGGAAGCTTTCTCCTTCGAATGCCGGTTTGTACATTTACATGTGAATAAATCACCTTGATATACATTCCTAGAACTATTTGCTCCTTCGCATAACTCGATAAAAGGAATCATTCTTTTTATCAATCATGCTCATTTCAAGACTCCATTAATAAACGTAGATCTTTTATAAATAATAATGTTCGTAGCCAGAGCTTTTATTGTGTGTTCTAAAATATTTGAACCATTTCAAAATTGAAACTACTAACACTTGCTTGAAAAGCATTTTTAAGTTTCTTTTTTCATTTTAACACCGTACGTAGTTACTTTAAACAATGTCAAACTTCCAAAATACAAACTCATTAAAAAAAATAAAGTAGTCCGTACAGCTGATCGTTTGGATTTTCCACTCTTACCAACGTTCAGCATATCATCTGCTTATATTTTCATATTGCCCCGTTCATTTTGCCTTAGACCTCGATGCATGAATACCTCGGGACAACAATTCCAGTTCTCATCATGCTTCAAGCTTGCGAATACATTACTTTTATATACAGTCTGCAAGAGGGAAATAAAAATTGCCGGTTCCAAAGTAGCGCGGTAATTTTACAATTTTATCGACATAATAATAAGGATTTTTTTTTCTAATTCATCCAGGAGAGTCAATTATCAAAATGAAATTAATCAAAAAAGCTCGTCATTCTCACGGACATTTTTCTTTTATGTCCACCGTTTCCTCTCATTAAGAGCACGTGCCATTGACGTGCAAGATGTATTTCTGCGGAAACATAACTTGATTTGTTGACATGATTTTAGTATCAACATCCATTGCACGTGAATAATATGCCTAATTATGATATTGAATGTTCTTTATTTTCTTCATGCCCTCATCTGTAGTGATCGGGTGAAGTAAGAATGTGTAATTTTGTCTCCGAGAATAATTAAATTTCGTTAGGACAGATTGGGCGAGTCATACGTCATCATTTAATTGTTTAACTTCCTGATTCAATTAATTCGGACAGCCTCCTTGGTTTTACATGTCATGCTACAGACTATAGAAATGAACAACCATTTTAGGTCGACTGGCAGTTATGCTGCATGTAAAGACAGCTTCAACGCATATTTCTTTAATCTGTAGATTCACATCTATCTATATTGCCATCAGTTAAAATAATACTGAGAAGAAAAATTGATTGGAGACTTATTTCGTTACCATGACAACTATGGTAAAGGAATCAATATTACGTAAGGCTGTTCAGCGGCTAACATACAAATGTACATAGATCTATTTTGTGATTATTTCTTCCTGAAAATTATTAATAATAGTTTGCATACACGGCCATTTAATTTAAAATAAAATTTTGAAATTTTAACAGTATTATGCTGCTTGTCCCCCTTTATGTCAAAAATATTTTTCTCGCGGAAAATTTTGTGTCATAACGCAGTGAAATGTGACGTCATAGTGTTTGAGCCCGTATCATTACCTACTACATAGACCTCTTTTGATTTAGAAAGAGCAATTATCATCTCGACTTGATATTTGGATTGAGCCGACAGAAGTAAACTCAATGCAGGTTCGGATAGAGGATATGATCTATTAAAGCATTCTGCTATAGACACACACCACACATGATGATGCATGTGTTTATTTTGATTACGTGATCCCTTCATTGATAAGTGATGTAACTGCCCTCTAAAGATAGACCACCTCCGTTGACAACTTTCCCAAGAACGATATTAAGGTATATACTTAAAATGTCCGCCTTTAAAAATGATCGAAGTACGGTTGGCAATACATGTACAAAACTTGCACGAAGTGAGAGGGGCAGGCAGATTTTTTTCTGGCTGAACAAATTTCAGGGACTGGGATCATTGCAGTTAGCATCCCCGTAAACGACGTCAAAACAAACCACTTAATGAATGAATGCGTTAATTCATACGCTACTACATATTATTGTTAGAATACGTATAAAATGATTACATCCTATCACTGGCTACAGGTGCGGGTCACGGATAACAGTGCATGTCTTGTTATAAGTTATCTAATTTAAATATCTGGCACTACTATTCAGTCGTGTGTTAAAGAAAATCCGTACGTTATATGACAAGATTTGATTAAGATTAAAAAAAAACATTTACATTCTAAAACTGATATCAACTTATTCAGTTGGCCAATTTTTGGAAGTAACGACTTATTTCTCAGACGACATTGAGATACACGCGCCAAAGTGATAGGTTCAGTTTTGACGATGACAACCAAAGTCCCACGTGATCTTATTAAAACGCCAGAATTTCTGAGACGTCGGTTTTATGGCCCATAGTATTTTTAAATTCCAACATGAAATATATCACATTTCGGGGACATTTGGGATTTATTTGAATATTTCTTCTTAAGACAAAAGCCTTGTTTAATGAGGAAGACCGAAGTAGCCATTGGATCTCGCGTGATCTGGCGTGATCTCGCGTCATTACGCTCTCCTGGGGTTAAGCCGATTTAAGAAGGATTTGTAACTTATTGACTTTCGATCGTATCTCCCTCATTTTAAACAAATAACCTCTTATTTTCTCATTTTCAAACAACGTATCCGTGTTTGTAGCGGATATCCGTGAAAGCATTTAGACATGTAATTAGTGCTTGTAAAATTTATGATTTCCAAATAAGCCTGTAAAATGAGTCTGTTTCGAAAATCCGCATCTTTTAAGCAGCATTAAAGAAAGAAATAAATTTGCTTGAGATATTCTTAATACATGTGTACCATTTTAAAATGGCACCATATCTACACAAGCTTAATCTGGTTATTACAGCTAAAATTACAGTTAAGACTTTTTCTTTGAAAGCGAAAACTGGACAGTTTTAATCATAGCTAAGAAATTAACATTAGCGATAGGAGTTTACGTATGATTTTGATTGCCTGTAAGGAATATTTCTTATGAAAATGAAGCTGTCCTACAGAATAGAAGAATAAATAGTGAATAATAGAATAAACTTACTTAAACAATGTAAAGCAACAAAAACGTCTTTGATTTTTTTAGATATACATGTATATATACGCATATAAACTAAATAGCAGTCTGGCAGAAGAAGTCTCATCGTACATGGACTAAATTTCCAATTATTTTGTTCCCCTGCTACCAAAACCTATCAGACAGGAGAATGCCGTCTAAATAATTAGTTTCTTGGGTTTTCTTTTGTCTGTTGTAGATAAAATAGTACGTGCTTAGGCATGGGCGCGGATATACAGCAAATAGGCATCCAATGAACGCCTTTGTTACAATGTAAATAAACGCTGCCCATCTCACAGTACGGACTAGAAGTGAAACTCAGCTAGGTAGATATAATACTGATACTATCAAAAAAGTATATACATCGCTGGCAATCCATAAATATAATTTTGCAACATATGTATATATAACGGTTTATGTTATTAATAAAGGCATGTAATATTTGATTTTAAGCTGAAGTAAAAAGAATTTCAATAGAACTTGTGTAAAATCAATAATATTAAAACTGAAATGAGAGGTTTGTTTAAAGAGACACTCCCTACATCTAAAATATTATATTTTCGAAACATTAATAATATGTTCAATGAACGCAAAGTAATAAATAAATATGTTTTTAAAGAACAATAATTATATCTAAAGAAATGCCCGTCCATTTTAGCACAAATGGTCAACATAGAAGCCTTCTGTAATAAATCGCTATTAACCCATTTATTGTACAACAACAACTCTACATAGATTACTGAATGGTTAATGGTGCCGCAACATATTTTTAAACGCCAATTTTACTGATACCGACTTGAATGTATAGCTTAAATACCTGCAAATTCTAAAGATTTTAGTTTTGTTAGGGAGTGTCCCACTAGAACGGGAAACTTGAAATACTATAGAAATAGAAAATATGATCATGTAAATTGTGTAATCAAAATGTTATAGAGTCAGAATACTACCCTATATTGTGTTGCAAACGATACAGGTCTATAAGTTAAAAATTCTTACGCAAATGTGCATGGCCTGGTTTTCGAACATTTAGTTCTTTAATTTATGTTGTTTGATGTTGTTTAATTCTAAGAAACTCTTTGTATGATCTTACAAAATTTTATATGAGAAGTATATTTGTCTCCTGGTGACGCGAGCATGTTTTTGACTCTCT
The DNA here is from genome assembly GCA_022818135.1 of Saxidomus purpurata. Lineage (NCBI taxonomy): Eukaryota > Metazoa > Mollusca > Bivalvia > Venerida > Veneridae > Saxidomus > Saxidomus purpurata. The sequence goes on along the minus strand of JAFMSR010002206.1, from coordinate 19,364 downwards.
GTCAAAAGTTGTCTGTTCATTGTAATGTATGTATTGCCTTGCCAATAAGTTATTGTTATCCGGAGGGGGGTATAGGAATGGTCTCCAGTCGTGCGTCCTTCCATCCGACCGTTACATTTTCTGTCAGCTGCATATCTTTTTGACCTCTGGAAGGATTTAGATGAATATCAGGTAAGACAGGTATGTTCACCTTATCAAGACGTGCAAAAACTATGTGCCGGTCACGCTGGCTCAAGGTCAAAGTCACAACTTATAGTCAAAGGTTATGGTCTTGAAACTTGTGTCCGCGCCATATTTCCTTAACCCCTTGAAATATTATAAATTTCATGCCAAATGTTCACCATTTCAAGCCGATGAGCAGAAGCCATAATATGTTCATGTTGGGTCAAGGTCATGGTCAGAACTGAATGTCAAAGGTTTGTGTCTTCAATTTCCTGTCCGCTCCAAATCTCCTTTACTCTTTAAAGAATTTTAATGAAACTTTGGTCACATGTTTACCTCATAAAGTCTATGTGCAGAACCTATGATCTGGCCTCAAGGTCAAGGTCGTATATTTACGTCAAAGATTTGAATCTGTCTGCTCACAAAACCTACACATTCTTACTTTACAGAGGCCTTTTCTTTGACCACTTAAACAGATCAGTAGCTTTTTTGCCTTTTAGAAATCCACGCTATGCACCTCTGAGAGAAAAATACACTCAGTAACATTACTTTCTTCAATGTTCTTATTTGCGGCGGGGGATATAGCTGTCTTTCAGACTGCCTTCTTACATATTAAAAGGTCAAAGGTAGAATTATTTCTATAAGGCGCAACAAAGTGTTTAAAAATTCCTTTCGCGGCTTTCATGTTGTGATGACCGTGTGTTTTATGTTGAAAGTGAAAATATATATCATTCTTATATCCGAAACATATTACTAGTTTCTTTACCAATTCTTTCCTACAAACCGACATATGGACAAAACATTTTACCTTATTTACAAATTATATCAATGTTCATGTATCTTTTATTGAAAAGGATGCTTAAATTGAGTTACAAATTGTCCGTTCATCCACTATTTCCTTCAAACGACACCTTCTCCGGAGCCACTTGGCCAAATGTTGATGAAACATGGCAGGGATGTCCTTTGCATGTGTTCAACGAACACCATGCAGAACCTTGATGATACAAAACTGCAAGGTCCAGAGCTTAGATACTTTGTGTGCGGAAATGTATAGTTAATCTCTATCAACAATGTTCAATGTTATATGCCCGTTGGTGTTTACATAGGAATGTATAGTAAAATTTAAAAAATGTTAGTTGATGAGTAGCATTGTGTTGTGGTCCTCTATCAAATTTGTTTAAGACGTATCCCTGGTGTGAAAATTGGCATCGGCCAAGTGTTCACTTGTTCATATAGAATTTTACTAGGAATTCTTTAAATATTTTCATGTTCAAAACCACGAGGCCCAGAGCTGAGATAGTTGGTGTGTAGAATTGCCTACTGATCCTCAATCCAGTTTGTTCAAATTATTCTCCTGGGGGTCAAAGTTGGCCCCGTCCGTGAGGCGTAATATTTTACATACAAATATTTAGCAAACCTTAAATAGGCTTGTCTTGTCAGAGAACAAATATATTTGGTGTATACCATTGTATGGTGTACCTGTACCAAGTTTATTCATGGTGTGCACCTGGGGTCAAAATTGGCCCTGTCCATGGATTCACTTGTTTTATATAGAATTACAAGGAAATACTTTAAATATCTTCTTGTCCAAAACCATGAGGCCCAGAGCTTAGATAGTTGGTGTACAGTATTGCCTGCTGGTCCTTTATCAAAAGTATTCAAATTATGTTTTGAAGTCAAATTGGCCCTGTCCGGAGGGGGTCATGTTTTAACTAATAATATATAGTACAAAATGTAAATCTTATCAATTTTTTTTTTCAGAAACCGAAAGACCTATAACTGAGATATTTGGTGCGTAGTATTTATTGTATGGTGGTCCTCTATCAAGTGTATTCAAAGCTTGCCTCTGAGTATAAAAATGACCCTGCCCCAGCTTTCATTTGCCTTATATTGAATACGGTAGTGCTTAAAAAGTAATACGAAACAAAATTCTTGTGCTGTTGACCTTGTACAAGCCAATGGTAGGATTATCGATTTAGGGTCATCTAGGTCCTCTTATATTATTCTTGTAAGTTGACATGCTACAAACCGGTTTAAACCCCTAGTTACCAATAGTTCGGGTAATTGCCCGATCCAACCTCGGAATCAACTTGTGACTTACATGTATATGTATGTTTGTTCTGTGATTTGTGTTGTCTCTACGCTATGTATGTGTTGTCCTTTATTATTGCGCTTGTCAAAGGTCTTTGCTTCATACATAGTTAATATTTAAGCTGTGGTGTATATATTGTATGCTGCCTTTCCTCAGAGAATTCTATCATTCTGATTGTGCAGGTCTTGCTGTTGGCGACTATTGTTTGGTGTTGATTAGAGATGACTTTATGCAATCTATGTTCGTAAGTGAAAAATAATTATGTTTTTTGACTGCCACTGCTTTTGGCTTTGGTTAGAGATCTAACGTTACGCTGTTGATATGTTTGCAACAGAAATGGGCAAACTATACACACGAGTGTAATAAAATCCTAAACAGTAAAAGATTAGTTAATTTTCATCTTGAAGCGATGTTTACATTGCACACGAAAAAAGAGATAAACAAACTCGTTCGATCATTTTAACTAACGAGAACAAAACAGAACAGGAATGTATTTGTTATGACTTGGGTCATTCTGACAACGGAGTCTACAGTTTTTGGTAAGAATGTTCAAGATTGGCTTTCGAACAACAAAACGCAAGTATGAAAGAAAGGTAAGTCTCATTGCAAAGCTGATCGTTGCTACTGACATTTGACACAACAAAACTGGTCTGCGCAGCTACGTATGAAGACTATAAATTTGTACCAAAATTGGCATGAACTACTTTTTTCCTGATAAATGTTGCGAATGATTCGATTGCCAACTCCCCGGTGCATCACTAACCTTCGCTGTCGCACATTCGGCTCTTTTGCTTCCGCAGTTAATGAAGTCCCAAACGTCATCCCCAGGTCTAAACCCTGGCACATTTTCCCTAATTGTTGGAACATTTAGGAGAAAATAAGATTTCCGCGAGGCCACGGCCATCAATCATCCGGGCACTGTTCCTCATAGAGAAGAATTATGATCACGTTTTTGTCGTATTGCGATTCATTGACGTCTATTGGATGCGGTCCGATATTTTTAGTTTGGGAAAAAAATATTCTAACGAGTTAGTTGAGGTTTAAACTATATCTTTTTGATAAATATTGAAAGGTTCTTTCTCTTTTTAGATCGATGGTCTAATATAAGCATACGTCTACATAAGTATTGTTAGAAATCTTCGACCGTACAAACTTTTTTCTGTTTACATCTACTTTTTTTCATTCATTTTAAAAAGTCAAAGAACAGCAGACTTTATGAAAACGTTTTTGTCAGTTGCATGTCGTTTTACAACGATTTCAATACACAGATATGGTAAGATAATTTATTAACGTCTCGCTTTCATACAAGTTATAAATATTCACGATAAAATAAAATATTATAAAAAACATAAAATGACAATAAAACCACTTATAGATGCGTTATGAGAGACGGGTTAAAGAAATAATTTTTGTAGCAATACGAAGTGATAAGATACCTTAAATTTTATACATGTACATGATAGACGCTTAAAATACTTAAGCCATAAAATACTATAAAAATACATTGAAATAGCCACATTTTGAAATTAACATTTGGAAACCGGTTTATTTATACGTTGCATGTATAGACGGACAAACAATTATCATGCCATTTACTGCTATAAATATAATGACAGGTTTTAAGTATATTGCTGTTCTATGGTTAATATATGTAATATTCATCCGTTCAGAGGTTATTACAAAATGTATGTTTTGTACTCGTTGAAAATAAATATAGCTTCTGTTCTGCTCTGTTCAGAGATATATGTACAATATGGTTTTCAAATGTGTATACAGTCAAAGTTTGCAACTTGTTTTTCATTTCTAACTATATAATAGCAAGCAAAACATATATACATTGTACAACACAAACATATATACATTGTAAACACAAACATATAGGGGTTTTTTTTTTGGAAAAAAAAAATAAATATGAATGAAAAAAAAAAAATATATACATTGTAAAATTTATAACACAAACAATATACATTGTAAAGTCAAAATTATACATTGTATAACAAATGTAAGCAAACATGGAAGATATATACATTGTAAACCAAACATATATTCATTGTAAACACAAACATATATACATGTTAACACAAACATATATACATTGTTAAACAAACATATATACATTGTAAGGCAGTGGGGGGGGGGGGGGGGGGGGGGGGGAGAAAAGGGGGGGGAGGGAAAAAAAAAAAAAAAAAAAAAAAAAAAAAAAAAAAAAAAATAAAAAAAAAAAAAAAAAATTTATAAAAAAAAAAAAAAAATATATTTTTTTAAAAAAAAAATATATAATTTTTAAACACAAACAGTATAGTATGTATAGTATCCAAAGTAAACAAACATGGAATTTAGATTGCTGGTACCAGACAAGTAGTTAAGTTATGTTTTCCCGTTAACAATTCTGTGTTTAGATATGTTACAAGCTATATTTCCTGCATGCATACACTGTCAATGTACAGTAAATGTACGTTATCACAGACACGTGTCCGTTTATTTCAAGGATCGTTACAACATATCGTCCCCTGAAGACAATCAGATGGATGCGTCAATTTTTAAGCTTTAAGACAGACTGAATTATACATTGTTTGAAGAAATATCTTATTGCAACTTCTATTCATTTTTTTTTCATGACTAAGGACAACTGTTCGCATCGAAATTATCATCGTGATATTGAAAATACAATTTTCAGAAAAAAATCTCACTGATTTGTTCTCCTAGAAAACAAGCATGGTATTTTATAATATGTAATCAAAATGTATGAATCTGTAGAGCAGAAAATAAAACAGTACGATTTTTGTCTTACATTCTGTATATTTCAAACAACTTGATCGGACATAATCTAAAATGGACATGTTGATAAAATAACTTTAACTTGCCGTGGCAGAAAATTGTTGATAGTCACTAAAGCACGTGGTGTAACTTGGTGTGCGACTGAGCCTGTTTCTACAATGGCAAAATATTCAATTATTTTTAGATATGTATGACTGTAATTAATCATAAAAGTGTGAAAAATGTGAGTATTTCTGTGCTATAATCTGATTAAAATCAGCAAAAAAAAAATTGTAACGTTTTCTCTTCTTCTTTCCCATAAATTTTAGAAATCAAGCGGCAAGTGTAATGAGGTATTTAGAGCCTCGTTCTGAGATAACAGACCCATCAGTAGATAGTTATCTCTTTCTGAACATTTAAACAAATGTTTACACGCGAAAAGATAAGCTTGTCTTTTTCACTCCCCACAAAAAAATCGCTTATGATACAAACGAGTGGGAAAACGATGCAACCTGAGACGCGGGCGATGTAAAATATCTCGGTATCTTTTGATAAGATTAAGATAAAAGATTGCATGGAAATGCATTAACAGGTACTGGTATTGTTTTTAAATTGTTCCGTTTTAATTGATTTTCCACAGAACGACGGAATCGGTCAAAAATTCTAGGTTAATATCTGAAAATGTCAGAAATTTTCCACTTTTACATGTGTTTAGGCACGGCTAACTAATTTTCTCTTTTTGATGAGATTATTATCACGACGTCCATATTTTTCAGAAGCAAGCGGAATCTCGTCAAATTCACGGGTCGTTTGGGACCATAGCGCGAGATTACATTTAACTGCAGCGCCCCCTGCGAACGCACGGGGACCACATATCAATTTTGACAAAATATTAATAATAACTATCGCAGCACGGTGTAAGAAGACTCCGTGAAAGATCAGACAAGCTGAAGAAATGGAATTTACAACTTTTGATGGAATAATTAACAGCGAATTGATGAACACGTACACGTTGTTTTTGTACAAACGTCAAAACCAGCGACCCCGAACTAAAGAGTCAATAATATTAGTAAATATATCTCAACAAAGACATCTAAATTGCAGTTAGTATGCGTGCAGCGTTTTGATCTTTCAGTGTTTAAGGGAATTAGAATGTACTTGGCAGCAAAATAGCATTGAATATGCACATTTTATAGTAATTGCAGTTCCCTTAACATCGTGGAGTACAGTCGTCTGCTGCTAAGGGAGATGTCGATTTTAAATAACAGGTTTAAGATATAGACAAATATGTAGGGGTTATACCTAAAATGTATAAGAAAAGGTTTTTGTTATCAATTTTAAAACTGGAGTTCCATATGCAAGGGTGTCTTAACACTTCTAAAAGTTACCATTTCAGAAAAATAATACGTCTTAGATACACGTGATCAAGTCGGGTAAAATTAATAGAAATTGTTCATTCTGAAAGTGATTACATGTCACCGTTTACATGATTGTTAATTATAAAGTATACTCGCAAATAATCCAAACACTGCTATATATTATGCGTTTTTGTCCATTTTAAAACTTAATTATTATCTAAGCACTGCATCTGCACCATCTTCTTATTATTTATTATTTATTTATTTATTTATTTATTTATTTATTCATTTATTTATTTAAAGCTTAGTTTATTTATCTATCTATTTTTTAAACTTTATTAATTCATTTATTTATCTATCTATTTGTTTTTCATTCATTTATTTATTTAGTCATTTATTTAATTGGAAAAATGGTGATCAAGTTTAAGTAAAAGGTCAATAAATAACATTGCCCAACTTGGAACTGAAACCGGAACGTTATTCTCTAAATGATGTTTTTGTCACTACATGATTGATTTCTCTTGGCACCCAAAATGCATTTTGCATGACACAGCAAAAACTTCACGCGGAATTTCCGAATGATCTGTGTATATTTATGAATAATCATTTTGACAAGAAAAGCACCTTTCTGCGTGGAACAATACTCTTTTTTCATACGAATTTATTTTAGTTCGATTACGAAGAAAGATCCCGTGGCTTATTGAATCGCTCTCGAACACTCATTCTAAATGTCATCATGCTCGCGATAGGCTGAGGCACGTGTGGTATCAGTGTCTACCTCGTGCTCGGACTGGGATTCAAAACCGGGATCTCCGATCCGGAGGCAAATGCCCTAACCACTTATCTATCGATGCCCACAAAACAATACCATTGCAAACGAAAGCACACTTCCGCACAGTCTGATACTTATGCCAAACAAAAGCACTTTTTCGCACGGAGTAACACTTGTGATAATCGAAAGCAAATGTCCGAACACTATTATACTACTAGCATGCGATGGTACATAAAAAGTCTCTAGTTTTATCATACAAATAAAGTTATATTCTAGGTGATTTCAATACAAAGATATGAAATGATAACTATTTTCAGTGTCAATGCACCGAATGGTTGTCTCAACAACGAAAAATAAAACCAGCATGTAATATGATTTTTTATTAATGCTGAAGCCGACATTGTAAGAAAGTCTTTGTTTGCTGTAGTGTAACCTTCCGACGAATCCTGATATGCCATGAGGGAGTATAATATATCATAAAAAATTTAAAATCATAATTCGTTTGGGAATGCAATAATCCCCGGGCACGCTTTACAATCATTACGTAGATTCGAGATAACTTCACTAATTTACTTTATAACAATGTTCCAACTTCAAACGTAAACCTTCTGGGATTCACATATCAAATTTTGATAAAATCAGCATTGAAAGTTCATAATGATTTCATTGGAAGATAAGCATATGTTTATATATTCAGAATAAAATTCCAATTCGGTAGATTGTCTGTAAAATATATTTGCCAGTGCTACTTACATGCATATTCCTCGTAAGAAAAATCATATTACAGATTACAAAATTATGTTTTTGCGGGAATGAGCATTTTTTGTACTTTGTCACCCTACTTGTGTTGTTAGGAAGAACCCCTGTCAATCTTTTTTTGTATAAACATTTACATAGCAGTTTCCATTTTCTACTTAAAATTGTGAATCTGGATACTTTTACATGCATCGTTTTGCTTTTTTTGCACTAACCTCATGTTACTTTGTTTTATATGCATATTTTAACTGTACATTTAGTAAGTAAATTTTCTTTATTTCTTTCATTTGTTATGATTAAATCACAAGAGTGTATTTCTGTAACCCATTTTTTCACATTTTAAATGGGACATTTGCATTTTTTGTTACTTATATACTGCCATGTAGATTTTTGTTTCATTTGATATTTTCGTATTGAGTGAAAGAATTTTTCATATTTGACATGATAAAGCAATTAGGTCAGTAAAGAATGCGGATGTTGCCAAGTACTTGTTGAGGGAGTTTTTTTGCATGGAAAAGATTTATTTAGTAAAAGTATTGTTTTCGGCAGATTGTTTTTATAGGTAGACCCCAGATAAAGATGAAGGATACTCGATGTGAAGAAAATATTGTAGAAAAAATATACTTAAATTTTGAAAGATGCTATATCCATTATTGTATATCAGAAACTGTATTAGATATAGTTCATGTTTGTTACACAATAGGGTTATAAGTATAGTAACGTGAGCCAGCATGCCGGATTTGCTCGAGTCGTGCGTTGGATCATACTGGTGGGACTTTTGAAATAAGTATTTTACACAAAAAGGATTATTCCAAATACATTGAAATACACAGTAGGAATACGTTTTTATACCGGACATAAAACAGTAGATTAATGTTTTTCTGAAAGGTGACAATTTTGTTTCCAAAATTACGGAAAACTCGTAGTGTCGTTTTGGAAATTCTACCGTAACAAGTTCAGACTGTGTTAGTTACAAAGGATATTTGGCTCGTGCATGCGACCACGGCATGAACATATAATTCTTATTAATTACCCATATTGTCACGTGCAAGTGGTGTACAGAATTTCTTCACACTTTTGGTCATTACTATAGTTTAGTCACGCAAATCGCCTTCTGTGTCGCATTCTAAACGTTCATAAAATGTCGCATATATCACGTGAGCAATGGCGGATCTGTCACTGACTTCCGAATATGATACATGGCCCACAAATAAGCCTGACATCCAAAGTTGACGACCATATGGTGTCGAAATTTTGTATTTGGTGAAGCAATTGTGATAATTCATAGCCTTGTCATTCTTGTGCGTTGTGGGCGGGGTAGTGGAAACATAGATTATTCGCTTTGCTTGATTGCGAAGGAAATGGTGGGATAATATTTCCTCATATTTCCTCTGTCTTAAATTGGAGGTTATTTAATAATATGAAGATTAATAGTTTGCTTCTACTGAAATGAAATGTCAATTCAATCTAAAATGAAAGCACAATCTTTTTTAATACATTGTTCTGACTTCACATGTCAAGTCAAGTCAAATCTATTAGCTAATCACACACGGTCAAAATAATCTCTAAACAAAAGTAGATCTATAAAAATTGTTAGAAAAAAAAAAAGAAATCTGTTCAGCTGTAAATGTAAAATGTAGCCTATCATATGGAAATATAAAAGTATTCTTGGACTACATAGGTCTAAATCATTGAAAACATATTATTTCAGTTTCTTGAAGTGTTCAGCACAATCGGAACGTGACTATGATTGTGACTTGTGTAGTTCTAGAATACTTTTATGTTTCCATATGATAGGCTACATTTTACAGTTACAGCTTAACAGCTTTCATTAATTTCTAACATTTTTCATAGATTTACTTTTTTAGAGACTATTTTGATCATGTGATGATTTGATTCCCAACCATACACAAAGTGTTTGGCCACATGTAAGACAAAATAAATAAGGTGTAAACTCATTCTATAATAACACGTTTCAGTTCAAGGGCTTAAATATTAAGTTTAAAGCTATATTACTGTTTAAAATGACCATTTCACAACTTAGTCAAAAATTTACTTTAACACACAAAGAATGCTAAATGAAAACACGTAAAATTTATATTGGCGTTGGTCATATGAGAAACCGGTACCAACGATAAAACCCTAATATACCATTGAGTTACTTCTATTATTGACTGATAAAAATGAAAATAAACATAACAAAGATTTTCATATGATTGTCACAAAGTGTTTCCATGGTTTTACACTATATTCTCTCTTATGCAGATTCACATTTGGTTGATGTAAAAATGTTTGATTAACGTCTTTATTCAATTTTTAACTTAGATGAGTAATATCACTTTAAAAATTGCGTTTCTTTTCACTAATTTACACCGTTTGTCATTTGCTTAACAAACTATTATTTGTTTTTTTTTTCCTGCCGATGTTCTTTAATGCAAATATTACGAGTATGTAACATTTACCATTGTCTGTGTGTGCATCTACTTGAATTAAAAATCACGGTTTCGCGCAGACATATGAGGGAAACCATTTGTATATCACATCATTATGCAGAACTTAACATTTAACTACATGTCAAACGTTCAACGAAATAAACTTTTCATATTGCCTTATGTTATGCGGAACAAATGAAAGGCGACGTTGCACGATGGCGGCAAAGCGATAGCACCAACTGACCACTTCCTTTTATTCAAACGAATCATTTTTCTATACGCTCTGATGTCCCCTGTGAGCTGTATGTATTTATAGGGCAACATTTTGTTTAATATTTAATAGACTTGACGAGGGAGCATGCGTGACTTGCCGAATAATTTAGGCTAAGTGTTCAAACTAGGAGTACAAACGCTATAATGGTCATACGCTTACTCCCGCCGGAAACATTACCGTACCATTATTACCAATACTAATTTCGTAAAGTGTGTCCACGTATATTAAAGAAATAAATAATTTCCACGGAACACAGTTACACTAATATAATATCTAGATATGCATAGAGACATAATCTTACACGGTGTCAAAGAAGGGCTTAAGCAAACAAATATATATTATGTGTATATCTATAAGTAGCCTTTTTTTTTAAAGTTTGATCGAAATTTACTGTGTAATACTATTGTTTTCATGAACTTCTTTTGCGAGATTATGATACCCGCTTATTTTAGGTTTCTACCGAAGTTGGTCTTCAGAAAAAAAAAGTTATTAAATATTGCTTGTTGAAATATTTCCGCTATCATAACACTAAGTGAAATGTATATATCAACAGTTAAATATGTACAGGGAACAAAAAAGAAGAACAGATAAATTAACAGTTCATTCTGAAAAAAAGTCAGTCTAAGAAAAAAATAGATAATAGAGAAACTGCCAACAAAACAACGAAAAGTTAACTAATATTATGGCATTCTTACACGCGTTCTCGGGCACAAATCAGAATAAGCATTTTCGTCTATTCTTTTGTTCCTTCTCTTTTTCATTGCTGAACATACTTAAAAAATTAAAAAGATTTTTAATGCGACACACTTATTTTTTTAACTACTTTTATATTGTTAATGCATATTATTCAAGTTTTGTAACAATGTTAGGCTCTGAATGGTTTCTGTCGGTCAAAACTGAATATTCTCAAACCATTGCGCCTTGAAAAGACACGTACATTTTCTTATTCTATATATAGATCTTGTACATTGTTGAATTAGAAAGGGATAAAAAAATACTGAATGTTTAAATTGTATCACAGGCATTCTAAACATTGATATTACATACTATCAATATAATTATGGACATTTTACATTATTCTACTTGAAAAACTGATCATTTTATAATATATACACATTTCAATGTTTACTTGCTTAAGAATAATATACATGTGTCTGTAACGTTTAAACGAATATGTGTGTTTCATACGAACATAAAAACGATTCTTACAATTCTGAACACTGTAATTTTTACACAATGTATTTAAAGTTCCAAGATTATTTCATAATTATGCGTTATAGTATATTTGCGTGGACATTTATACAATGCGCGTGGCGATATACATGTATAATCATATTACATATATCGCCGCGCGGAATTTTAATTTTCAATATTCTGATTGAAATTCCAAGTTTCCCGATGCAGTTCCATTTCACTTTCTGAAAAGAATGCTTTATTATTTTCACTACATATAAAACAAATTAACATTAAGATAAAATACTTGTATACGGAAAGCCTAAAATAACAGACGACTGATCAATATACTGCGATACTTGCGATTATTTGTCGGTTTCTTGCTTTTTATTTGTTCGTTTCCTTTCTCCAGAACTTATTTTACATATCTAAAAAAACAATAGTTATTTGTAGCAAAAATAAGCTTATTTTTATTTTAAACGGTGAAATGGATGATTATAATTGAATGATTAATTATATTTGCGGAATGAAAAATATTAAATGCGTAAAATAATATTAAATTCATCCAAAAAAAAGAACGCTTATGAATAAAATATGACACTAGTTATACGTACATAATTCATTTTTCATCATGCTTTGAATTACAATTAGAGTTATTGGATATAAATAGATTATTTGTGTATCTAGTATAGCATGTGCTTTTTCAGACAAATGTAAGGTTTTATTTTACCGTTCTTTATTGTGATTGTTTATATTTTCTTATTTTTAGTATTAATATTATTATCATTATTTATGTTGAAAGTTATTATTAATAATGATTTGTCATTTAGACTATGTGTTAGTTTCTGTTCCCATTTGCTCTTAATACAGAATCAACAGAAAGATTTTATTTTTACAAATTTCTTTCAATTCATATTAATTCAACGTTCTCTTTGTTTTATAAGTTTTTTTCACAATAAAAATGAAGTGCCGGGAGATAAAAGTTTGTTTTGTACATTTAATTTGTAAAAATGTAATGCGGCAAAACACATAATTTAAATAAAGGCATGTTCGTTTTGCTGTTTTGTGATCATGCATAGAAAATCCCCCTATCAAGTTTGAAGTTTTCACTGAAACTGTCTGTATTTCCTTCTTGCACGGTAATCTCGCGGTGTATTTGCACAATACATGTTGTTTACAGTTCTGACCGCACACAAAGAGTACAAATATCAAGAACAGACCACTTAATACTGGTGTTCCTTTTCAAAAAAAGTATGATTAAAAAAGAAAAATCGACCACATATTCGTGTTTCATTAAACACTAAATCGGTAATATTTTACTATAATTTTTATTGCGTGCATTAAAAAGCGTCAACTACTTTAAATTACTGAACTAAATATATCGTTCCATTTTTTAAACAGTGGATGTCATTACATTTCCTTTGCTTTGCGACGTTATTTAGTCATAGGTCTTCTTGCGAACATATCAGGGAAAATTAAAAAAACGTTCTGTTTGTATTGTAACCAGTATCCACAGGCAGCCCAAATTAGTTGGTATTAAGTTGAACAAAAGTAGTTTAAATGTAATATCTTCTTTTTGCAATCGTTATACACAAACGACAAAAATTTGTAACTCCGTCATATTATTATAATCCGTGGACGCTGTAAATTGTTATTAATAAAACGACAGCAATGAACGAATACACTCTGTAAACTGATTTCATAACGTTGTTAATTGTTTCTTATTTATTTCAATATTAAAACAATAAACGCCACACATTTTAAAAACTATTTCTTAACCTAAATAACAGCACAAAAATATTTTCAGTGTAATGGCATTGCACATGCTACATAATCCAAGGTTATTCCATATAATGATAACAAAACATAATCCGTAAATTCCTCTCTGAAATGAAATAATCAAATGCAAATACTCGCAGACAAGAAACTGAGTTAAGTTCATAAGCGACTAAAAAGTTAAAATGACATAACGGAACATGGAGATAGGAATTTATGCCGTTTAAATTGCTAGGAAAGAAACTACTTAAGTGAAGTAATTATTCAAAGTCTAGTTACAATATTAGTTACGTTCCCAAAAGTAAAATTGATTCCTTGATCGAAATCCCTTTCTGGGACTTACGTGAAAGTGGTTCTGCGCATGTAATGTGCCTCTCGAGGCATGTCTCCCATGTGTGCGCCATTTTGTTGTAGTCTTACACACACGTGTTTTAACAAATATGGACAAATCGCCTTGCTGTGGAATTCTAAATGGCCATATTAATTACTTGCATCAGTTTATCATGTCCACTAGGCACCCATACTGTCCAGATGGCGCCAGGAAATGTTGCTTCAGCCATATGCTAATTGTAACATTAGCCGTGATAGGAGAATTCTAGAGAACTTAAGTTGCAAGCTATCATATTTGATCTCTTGCAATGTAAATTCTCGATTACTTGTTTGATGAACGGCAAAATTGGAAATGAGTTTCCTCAATAACCATGCTCCCAAAAGCATTCTGTTTAGTTTATCTTTCATCTTCTGAAGCATAAAGTTCTTGAGCACAAAACAATTTAAAGGGAAAATCTACATAACTCAAAGTCAATACAGTTATTGTTTTTGAAGTAGATGGATTGGCACACGACAGGAACTATTTTCAAGAGGAGATAGCCTTAATTTGTACGCCTTAGCACGCGAGGTCCACGCGCCGCTCTGACGTGAACCGCTTTAGAAGTTTGTGGCTCTGGGAAAAATTTGCATTTTCGATAATTGTTTTCGTCAAGGCTTGATCAGAGGCGACAAGAAAGACATTATTGTTTTTCCTGATGTTAATTTCATCTATCATAAATGCTATTAATGTCTTTAATACTCTGTCAAAGAAGCAGTGTGCCATAAACCATAATGAGTACTCGCGAAATGGCGGAATAATACAATTACAGGCGCAGCTTCCGGCGGCCGGATGTAACAAACTAAGATTCCTATACAATACTTTTCACATGGAGAAGGCTTTTAATTCCGGCATGAAGTTCCTTGACATTAGCTGGTCGTACTGCATGCAATGCAAAGGACTGATTTATTACAAACGTTACCTGTTATACTCTTACACACACCGTTGTGGAAGTGATGTCTTCTGTCAGCGATCTGAGCGGCGTTGACAATTTACATGCATAGTAATATTGGAAAGACAATCATGATATGGATTTATCACTGCACCAATACTTCAAATACATACACACAAATGCTTTCGGAGAACCTGAGGAGTTAAACAATGCTAGTAGGGAAATATAAGTCAGCATGTCAGAATAATCTTAAACTACATTAAGTATACCGACAGCATTGTTGATTATTCGGATGATCATTATTTCTCCATAGAAAGGTATGTAAATGGTGTGTTTGCTGGAGTGGGCCACGTAGCTAGCACATACCAGCACATTATTAAACGCCCCGATACGTTTATATATAGCAAGCGTCACACTACGGTAGCAGAAGGTGCCATACTTTGATAGCCGGTACTAGAAATAACAACCAAGATAACTGAACCCCGTCCATTACTGCAAAGGTGTAATTTCTATTTTTTAATAAGAAATAATATTTCCAAGGGAAACTATTGATCCAAGCTTAATATTAAAATGGAAAGAAATCCCCCCAAGGACGAAAATACTGTTAAATTCAAGACCAAATTCAGCTTTTAAGATTATAGACGATGGCATTGCATACATAAATCCCGGTAAACGCACATGCTCAAAACGCATACAATGCAGTCGAAAAGGTTTGTAGCAGTGACAACTTAATACTTATAGAGGCAGTATTATTTGCAGGTCACTGCATTAAATTACACCAGAGGTGGTTCAACATTGAACACACAGTCTGATTAGACAACCTCACAGAGGTTGAGTTTAATGTCTATCAAATATTTAATGATAGAAATTTAACACAGGCATATCGACTAACAAACGTTTACTTCTCTGGCCAAAGGACTTGCAAAGTCATTGGTGCATTTAAGTTAAGCTGACAATTGCCAAAACCGACTTTAACTTCGTCACATATCCAAGGATAGTCTTGTGCGAAGCATTGGGAAAGACCGAACAGCCCACTCCGCTGATCTTGGTTAACTATTTTCATAAAATTACAATTTGTACGACTCACTTTTAAGCAAGTTACATCGTATCAAGCCTTAATCAATTCATTAAGTGGCACCATTTATTTTATGTATTTAGCTATAACATGGTTACATAATAAATACACACATTGATAACTGATAGCAACGCTACATTTATGGGATACAAAACAATAATGATTCAGCATAAATGTCAGAATTCTTACAAACTGAATAGTGTTAAGAACATCTTAAAACGTCTATTTTACAAACCACAAAGTTCAACTCAAATATAAAACAAATACTGTAATAGGCAACGCAGGCTTATGTTTCAAGCATAGTGGAACCCTACGCAAAAAGTAACATAATGTTTTCTTCAATTGTAACACGAAAGTAATAGCTTGGTAAATAGAATACATATAACCAGAAAGAGCAATTGTTAATGTTAACGGTGTGTTATGTTTTAAATGCTGTTATACTCCTGTATAAACATCTTATTGACAATCTGCTTTTACATAGAGATCGATATTCAAAGACTAGTCAAGGAAGTTTCTTGTTTAATACCTACGTGACAAACACTATTTCTAGCGCCGCAGCTCTGTAGAGAAACGTACCATACATGACGCTGTTACTGTCAAAAAGATACTGGAATTCTATAAAGATCATTAGTTAAATTGAAGTTGAAAATACTTTCAATGCGCTTTGAACAGCATCAAGACTATTATTGCAGAACTGGTGTTACAAACACATTCATGACGAAACGACACTGAGAAGACATCTTCAAGCTGCAGCCGTAAGAAAACACGCTGAAGTTCCACACCTCACATCTGTACACAATGGCAACGCAAGATGTTTTCCACGAATATACTAACCCTACACTTATGCACACTTTCTTTAATACACTAGTATTAGTTCGTGGTAAACAATAACATTGCAGTTGCTATCAGTTTTATTTATAGAGTTTGTCATGCGCACTGCAATAACATCTTAAGAAAGTAATAGTCAGTTTGAACTTCAACCATTAATGAAAATCATACAAGTTCAGCTGCAAGCTGGTAAAGTTATAAACATACTTCCAAAACATATTAACCCTCCGAAATGGACATACCATATAATGACCAAATAAGATGCTTCAATACAAACAAATAAAAGATAACTTGTGATGGGATGTTTATCTTATAATAATAAAATAAACCTTATCAAATAGATCAACTATCAGTTTCTAATTGGGATAGACAAAAATATTTTATATAACTATATTCAATAGAAGTAATACAGTTACACATACTTATATATGTTAGTAATTACTTTGGTAATATTCATTTTTAATATTATAAAATTTGTAACCGGCCCATTTTACTCAACTGTTACAGCATACTGTCCATTCCTTGACATTGTATTCAACAAACTGCACCTGTGTTTTGTTTCTGTTCGGCGGTTTACTTGTAATGTATGGTATTTTCTTCATTTGTCATATGTCCTCTGCCTTTCAATGTTAAGGCAACACCATGTACTCGTTATGCAATTTTGTACTAAATATATGTGATTATTGAACAATCTTCTGTTTTGTTAATTTGCACAGATGTGTGGGCTGATCCGAATGCATACTTGTCTGAAAGGTTGATCAAGGGCTCAATTTCTATACATGTTTTATCATAATGTGTGATTGTCCTTGCATTTGCTTTGTTTACTCTTTGTTTAACGTGAATATACATAATAATTATTATACATATTTATCGTGTCGGACATTGATATATATGAATGTACAAAACCTGTCTACAAATGCATTAGCAATCCTGCCATTCAAGGTCAATGAAACATTACATGACCTCCCTGATATGGTAAAGATAAACCGAAGAAGACAACACATGTTATCGGTAAGTCCAAAATGTGTTATAGAATAATTATCAGTAAGCTTGGTCAAGGAAGTTATCATAGTTAAGAAGTATTTCTTTGAGCACTTTTAGTCACTTTGTATAGTATGCGAAACCTGCTAGCTGTCGGTGAATGCAAGTCATTATAAAATGCCAAATCCTTCCAAAGAACTTTCTTTTCAATTCGTTACCGAAATGCAGATGTCCTGATTCTTTGTTGTGTTGCTCTATGTTCAAGATATCCCAATTCTTTGTTGTGTTGCTCTATGTTCAAGATGTCCCAATTCTTTGCTGGGCTGCTCTATGCTCAAGAAGTCCTGATTCTTTGTTGTGTTGCTCCTTGTTCAAAATATCCTGATTCTTTGATGGGTTGCTCTACGTTCAAACAATTGGATAATAGTCATTGCATATTAATAATTTTCAAAATCAAATCCTATCTATTTTAACTTATAGCAATCCCCTACTTTAGCTTCCGAAATGTTGCCATAGGTCTATTTCATTTCAATGCCATAGGAAGGTGTCATCCAACAGTTAACTGCATTCTACAGGACCATTGAAATAAGTTGGATACATCACGAAACAAAACCAGTATATTCTAAAAGCAGCGCAAGAAGTCATGTAGATTTTGAACGAAACGAGGATAATTAAGGAAAATATACATCGTTAAGTAATTTGATGCAGTAAACAAACATTAACATAGCTTAGGCTGCCTCGAAGTTACATTTGACAATCATTTTTGACGTTATTCTTTTGAGTCTTTGAAGCCCTTTGACAGAGGCAGAGCTGCAAGTATGTATTGAAAGCACAGCAAAATGATGTAGAAACTAAAAGTACATCTATAATTTACTGAAAATCTATTCAAAGTAGATATTAACGTATTCATATCTTGAACTACGCATATTGGGAATTTACGATAACTTGTCACAGTAAAACTCTATTTCGCATTATGAAAAAAAGTACAAAAAAAGAGAAATATATTATAAAGATTTCAGAAGACTATCTTTAAAGGCGTTAATAGTTCATTTATCTTTGTCACGTGTGGCCACAGGAGACGCCAAAAAGCTTCAGTTTACGAAGAAGCCTGTCTGCTATATACACGGCAATGTCAGAAACACCGAAGATGAACCACTCTTGGGATATAGCTTTCCTTTTCCTTGAAAATGCTGGTTTTCTCAAAACTGTCAAAATATTCATTAGCGGCCCGCATAGTGAAAATCCTATCAGCTTTTCTATCCCCTGAGAGAGAAATGAAAAATAATTTGTTTTGATGAATTGTGTAATAAAAAAGTTTTCTGTCTTCAGCTTTCTTTCGTGTTTTGCCTGAAAAGAGGTGAAACACTTGGTAAAAAGATTTTACGAGGCGGAATAAAAGGAATAAAATAACAATATTCGGTGAATCTATGCGTCGTGAAGATCAGAAAAATATCTCCAATGCAAATGATCTAATAATGAAATAATATTAGAATTTCAGATATACCATGGCGGATGGACAAATTGTTAATTCGAAGTCATTGCAAATCCAAGTTTATGACATGCACTTTTTTTGGCATATCTTTTATATAAATGTATAGTATTGGTTTTCATTACTGTTTTATCTTTATCATACAGTTCTTCATTTTAAAAAATATATCTTTTTTACGCA
>JAFMSR010002205.1:0-24998 GCA_022818135.1 Saxidomus purpurata | reverse complement strand
GTATATAAATATGCAAGAAGATATGTTTAACTGCATTTTAAAAATGTAACATAAGAAATGAATATACTTAAACCTGGCAAATGAATTATATTACATTTCCAAAGTAAGTGAAATTGAATTTTAAATTGAATGTTATGTAATCCACATTTACCATCAAACGTCTAATTTATGGTAGGAAGTATCAATATAATTTGGTGTAAGTATGAACAAGCCGACATCAGCTCATTTCCATCACATAATTTAATAAATAGGTAAAACACAAAACCAGGTTTAAAAGCAATAGAATGACAACTTTATTTGTAAAACACAAATGTGTCAGCTACTACAAAGGAGACTTGTAAGGTAAAATGAAAGTTAAAACGTAGCAACTTACAAAGTCCTACAGCACATAAGATTATATCGTATACCAATCATAAATACTTAATTTTGATTGGCTGATAGTGATCATGTGTCGGGTCCGCAACCTGGAAAATGACGTTTAGCATTGAGCGGATTTCAAAACAGATTATATTTTCGCATATTTTCACTACTTTTCATAACGTATAATAGTATATCTGCAGACCTGTTAAAAAGTGATATTGACCGAGGACAAATTACATATTGACTGAAACATTAGTCGGGCTAAAATTGTATAGTGTTCTATAACATGATTTTAAGAATGATAATTATATATCTCTCAAGTTCAGTATCATCAGGAATATTATTACTATTATTATTATTATTATTATTATTATTATTATTTTTTTTGTGTAGTCATAACAATAGTAACAATATTGTCGTTTTTTGTTGTTTACCAAAAACACTGGTGAAAGATTTTTTTCTCATTATTTACAAGAATTCTTGAACAAGAAAATCTGTTTTCCTGTCACAACCTGCACGAGAAATAAATCCACATTTAGTCAGTGTCTTGTATTCCAGTTGATTAAGAAATATTGACCGTGGGAAATCACACCACTACCACGAAGTACATTGTGTTGGTGATTGCCAGTATTCTAAATTTGATAAGGGAACTTTTCTGTTATTTTTGGTATAGTATTTCTGAAAATACATGTGAAAAATTTGCTTGCAATGGTATTAGGCTATTTAAACTAGATTTTTGTGTTTAGTATATCTTATTTCTAAAGGTATTATTTTAGTTTTTAAATCAACCTGAAGTTAATGTATTAAAGGAGCGACTTAATCATACATGAACTAACATGACCATATGGATTTAGATGTACAAATGTATATGATGCAAAGATTTTTATTCCTGACTTTATTTTTCCACTATCCAAATATAAATTTCAGTATTTTCCGTTTGATTCATTCTAACCAATCTTTAATCAAGATTCGTCCTTCCTTTCTCTTATGAAATCGTTGAAGCGGAGATAATACAAATTAATGAGATCCTGCCAATACACACCGAGCCTTTAATACAAATAAGATGGAGATAGTTAAAGGTCTGAAATAGTCTCCCCTCGCTTCGTTGCAACCTTGTTGACGGGATAAATGAGGTAAATGAACGAGAAAATAAGATAATTCAAAGATGTGTCGAATGTCAACAAGAACTTTCTTGACAATGGATCAAAGAAACATTTCCCGGAGAAAAGAGATCTAAGGGGAGCTCATAGTTTCATAGCAATTGGGTTTTTTTGTTTTACAGTTCAAGTTTATAGTGGCACCCGTAGTATTTACGAATATTTGTATGTAACATTTCATTATGGTATGGAATGAACCTTTGAAAAGAATTACATAATATGTCAGTCCAATTTGACAGGATTCGTGCTTTACCCTCATTTGGGCTTATTGTATATTTTAAAACCAGTCATGTACACAGAAAACATCTGGACTTCCTTATATTCATTCATTAAAAGCTCTTACTTAAAATTACTTTAATTGTATAGTTTCAACCCAGAAACCAGTATAGGTCTGACGTAATTATGCAGACGCATTACTTTAGAGAAATGTTTCTTTCCCAAGAAATATAGATCTACGTTATGTATGGTATGCATTGAACAGGACAACAATTTTTTATGGGTAACGTTTTATGATTACTAGTACGTTTTATATATATAAAAGGTTTCTATGTAAGGATTTATTTCCAAAATATAAGCATTTATATACACGCACTTTAATTCATCTGTATCATTTATAAATAAGGTAGTAGTACCTTAAGGCATAATGACAAATCGTAGCATCTCAAGTTAATTACACCTCATTGACACTTACATTTTGAAATATACAAGAACGAATCAGTAAATTTGAATGTTAAAGAAAATTAACAGTTCAATTGTAATAACGTTGCCTTTATCATGTCAAAATGAAAAGATGCCAAATGGCTGGTTGAAAGATGTGGTATCAAAATACCATTTCTAAATGTTTGATACCACTGTAACGTTTACAATTACTTTAGCCATTCTACCCATTGCCTGATGTCATCATGTCATAAAAAAGAGAAAATGGGATCGCTTTTATGTTCTGAAATTACTTGATTCACGGCGCCAATGATGTATGAGTAGTTCACAAATTTGAAAATGAAAGAATTATTGCTGATGGAAACATTGATCATATGTTTCAGCACATTACTGAAAACAAGACAGAGTACAATAGATAAAATTCTTGACAGAAATCCCAAGGGACTCTATTTGCAGGGGGATTCATACGCTCGTAGTTTCTAAATGGATGAGCACAAATAATTCATGCTAAAGGTGATGTTTTATTTATCACTTCCAGATCAATACAAGGTCGTAAAACGAAGAAAGTCACAATAAAATACAGAGTCCTTCCTACACTGCTTCACGAAACATTCCTACATTCCTGGCTGAAGAATTTTTCAGTACAAATTTCTCTGATCTTTTTTGTGGTAAAATTCCCAAACATTTTCAATTTTTGAACATGCTTCCTGGCTCGTTTAACTTATTTAATATTTGATTTGGTACGAAAAACTGAATAGGAAATAGAAAATTATAGGTAGAAGACAACATGTATGGGTTATAATCTAGAACTTTTCTCTCTTCGTTTTGCAGTCATCAACCACACACGTTTTAACATATACTCAAATCAAATGTTCCTTGTACCTAGTGTTTATACTTGCACATTTATCGCCGGCCGGATTACGGTGACATATTCAGTCATTTCAATGGAATGAAATACGTGCGGTATACGTTCTGGCATTTCTATCTCCTTGCCTACCAACCCGTCTCAAAATATCTAAGTTGGTTACCAGTTACCTAATTGCCGTTCACACCTATCTGCTTGTGTTTAAACCTCTCTTTGCCCAAAGAAGATTGTATGTTAGGCAGCACTGGTATTCATTGTATACCTTTCCACTATTCTTATTTCTATAATATGAGCTGTCTCTGATCTCCCGCAGGAGTTGTTTGTTGCCAAGAAGTAATGTTCTATTAGAAATCAGTTTCTTACTGCATACATATATTCCCTCGGTATTTTGTCTGTGTTAAGTAGTCATTTTCTTTTCATAGCTGATACATTAGTCCCCATGGGCACTCATCTCTTAAAAGATCTGGTTAATCTGGGCAATAACTGATTTTATAGGTCTCTTTGAAAATCCTGTTTAACCATTTATGGTTAGAATGACAGGTGTCTGCGAATATGGTGAAGTCATATTAAATATAAATGAAAGTCAGTTATCGTAAGTAAAATTGTATCAGTTACTTCTTGGCGGAGAGAAACGTGCAGACGTTCATCTCGGCAACTATGGAAATGTTGGAGACATAAATCTGTTATTCGTGGCACGATTTCGGACCATATTAAGGCGTTATCAATTTCTTCCTTCTCGAGTTAATTCATTAACTATGCGATTAAAACATTCTTCTGTGAGTTGTTGTGAATAAAACGACCACAAAGATCGATTGGTCCTGGATGAAAATGAAAACAAAAGATATCTTAATTAGATTAAATACCTAAATATAAGAAGTGTCATTATCTATAAATGCGAAGAACTTTTGAAAATTTGCGATTCCTTAGTTATAACTTGTTGACAACATTCGTCTGTCCTTTCAGATGAGCTTAGCTATGAATAACAAGAGAGAGATCCAAAATTCTTAAATTAGAACAGTGAAAGTTTTCTTTCCTGTTGACATTTTTCTTGCCTTCAAAAAGTCACCCAATCTATTGATCTTGGGTTAAGAAATACTTTAACATATTACATGGTATACATGAACAGGTGATCTGTTTAGAGCTGTTAAATTAGAACAATAATATTTGTAAGGCTGCTTAAGCATTTGGTCCTTCAGACCAGGTACTTGTCTGATTAATTGCTAAAAGTTAATAGTTCGAAACTAAAACAAAACAATGAAATGTATAATGAAAACTTCATGTGAAGTACGTACAATCGATCAAAACTGTTTTAAGACGCTGTTGTTCAGCATATGAATGTGCATTGCAATCGTTTCTGCAACTTTCAAAGCGCAACCCCAGTACATGTCAGCCATTCTAGAGAGGTATTTTACGGTTCATCTAAACATGAAGCTTGTTTTCTTCTTCGGCGAGACAGGTCTCTCGGCGATGTTTACTAACAAATTATTGCGTCCATCAGGACCCATCAAAGTTCCCTGGGAATTGTTATGTCTCAAACAGAAGCGATCGATTGCAATCAACCTTATAGGCCTCAGTCACAGTAAATGACAGACTCTGCAACATACAATAATCTTCCAGCGCTTTTTCCATTAACCATAGTAATACACTCAATAAAGTAGACTTTAGGATACAGACTTTCACATACCACAGTTCTCTGTTTTCTGGGAAATGTCTCTTGCTTCACCAATGCGTATGGCCGTCCAGCGATTCATGGGGCATCTACTAGGATGGTAAAAAATATGAAATCCTTCTATTTTGAAATTCCAGACAACGACTTGACAACTTTGGAATACTTGTTTCAGTTGTTCCTTAGGCTACGTATTACGTCTTATAAATCGTCACCTTGGGATAATTTGAAAACTTTAGAGACCAACGCTTAAACCACGTTTTTCCTGATAATATACTTCTGTGTTTCTTCCTGTTGTAGCTTCGTTTATTTCTCTAGACTGCATAATGTCCATAAATAACATTACAACCAAAATATATGAATCTGCATAGAACTTTATTTCTATTGAATAGAGTGTAAAACCACGAAAATCAGTTTGACGTTTATAGGAAAACCTGAAAACCCATCAAATTTGGTAGACCTGTACATTTTCATTTCTATCTTTTGTCATTTAAGAGAAGTTACTCAATAAAACGCATTCATTACGTGATTTCAATATTCCTTGTGTTTTAAAGATCTTCCTTAATTAAGTTTTAATATGGTCATATTGAAAATTAAAATAACTGTAATGGTTGCATTCAGACTTTAAGTTGAGCTGTTTTGAAACGACTCTAACGACTAAAGCCAGTGTGACTATAGAAGTAGAGAAAAGTGTCATACTTAGTCTGGTCTAGATTTCACTGTCATGAAGTGTTATAACCACAGCTCTTTGACACACAAAAGCAACGCCATGTATTGTAAAGTGCTACCTCTATAACAATGCTATCTTGTTAAAATATGATTTCTAGACTCCTATGGGAGGCATAGGACCACTATAGTTCATGCCTATGTACGTAATATCCGACGTCTTACATATTACATAAAAATACATAGCAATTTACGCCGCCTTTTTAGGGCCTTTATAGTGTGAATACAACACTACATTCCTACAATAAGCGGATTGTTAATCCGTCTTCCCGACGTCCTGTACTTCCTGTGTAACATCGTGATATGTTTTAACCAAAACTGATTCGTCCCTTGACGAGGAACGAGAAATTCCAAAGCGGAATCTAGTATTCACTCGGAACTTTTCTAACAAATAGGGAACTAATTGCTTGCTCCTTTGGGAGACACTTTAGTGCCAAAGCAATTCATTTTCCTCCTTCGGGACTTTAATGGATAGACCTAAATGAAGTCTGTATTCAGATGAAATATTTCTAGATTACTGAGCCGTAGTTGGTTCAAATGAGGCTCATTAATACGTCTTACTTACGAATGTCTTATTTTTTTACTTCCGTCCAGCCGGAATGCACACTTTTTTCAATGACATATGTGCATGACTTGGTCGAAACCGTATTTTCGTATTCCTTTCAGAAACATATTACAGACGGAATCTTTATTAGGTGGTGAACTCCCAATATTGTGTATCAAAAGCATTGATCGAGGGTTAAATCAAATAGATTGGATTCAATTAGGGAAAGATGATTCACTTAAACAACATTTCTAATACTAATGATCCATCAACTGTGCCCTATTTTCAGCAATAACGTTTCAAAATGGTGGATTTAGTGAATTTTGAAATTTTGATTCTTGCACATCTTAATTATTCGAAATTAACACAGATTGTTCATGGTGTTGGTGTCGAAAGAGGATATCGTGCAGGGCACAGTTCAATTTCGCCGAAAGATTCGAACCCTTAAACCTAAAGCGTAGGACATGCACATTTCTGAGATATATATAGCTGGGCGTGAGTTAAGCAGCTTACCTTGGGTTACAATAAAAGCAGCACCCAAGGATGATGCTTGTAAATGCATTTACAATATTTTAATTGACAATTTGTGTCATAAAAGTACTTGCTACTTAGTCCATCCAGTTATTAACGTAAATCAAGTTGTCTTGAAATGTAAAATTTGTCTCGAACAATAGATTTTGAATAAAATCAAAACCAGTTGCTTCACCTTATTGTGCAGTAACGGTAACTATAAGTTTTTACAGGCCTTGACGACTTGTTTGATTAGTTTTGAAAGAGCTAAAGCTCAAATTACACAAAAGAAAAATGTCTACTTTCATCCCAGATATTGCTATTGCTACAATATGTTACACTGTGTGCTTGCGTTGCTGCCATATGAAAAATTCAATCAAGCACTTATAACACGTACGACTTAGTTCATACAATCTAATCGCAATTTCTGCAAGCAATTCGCCTGAAACTAATTTTCAAATTTGGAAATCTACGTTCAAAAATCGGATAGAAGCTCCCTGACTCGGAACAGTTCTATTACATTTTGATCAGGTCGTCCAATTTGGATTAATCTTAGCAATTACGCATGCGTACTTGGCAATTTTAAAATTAGTTTTTCCTAATTGCTTCGAAAAGTTAATTACTCACTTTCGTTTTAACTGAACTGGATGTCATCAATTCTTGTACAAGATGCCTTCGTGTCCCCGTGTCAATTCTCCCCGTCGTTACTGATTATTTGGGTTTGTTTAGCAGATAGGTATAGTGTCTGTTTTTAGTGTCTTTCTTGAAATCGTTCATGTTTTAGTCTGCTTCTTTGAAATAAAGTATATTTAAACCATTAAAGTGATAAAATCACATTTTACGTAATTACTTTTTATTTAAATGATAGGAAGTGCAAACAACAAATCTTTGAAAAATGGACTAGTAGAATGATGCGACAGAGCAGTACATGTGTTCAAATAACGTAGAAGCAATATGAAACCATAATTATTTAAATTATTCAGACATTGTCAACAATGCTATCTGCCTATCTCTTTCTATTATTCAAAAGCCTCTCCGAGTCGGCGCAGTATATTACGCTTTTACCATTAGCGATTCCTAGCTTGTCAGGTTTAATCAATAGAGTCAGAGACAAAGTCTACTAAATATACATAATTATGTTCTATGTTCATGGGTCCCTGATGGAAATTTAGTCAACAAATGTTATGTTGCTTTACAGCAGCTTTTAGCTCATTTTTGTCCCCGAATCTGTAGATAAGGCGTCATAAGTTCAGAGAAAATTTATTTAAAAGGCTCCCCTAGGGTTTCTAAATACGTTCTCTTGAAGAAGTCTCGTGTTTAAATTGCTCCCGCTAATCTTCATCCATTCTTCTACAAATTCCCCAATGTGCCTGAAAATACCTGATAACATGATAGAGTAAAGCTGAAAAGATTGCTGTTTGAGTCCCAATGGGGTCTACAATATTGTGTAAAATGTTGACTTTATTTGTTTGTCGGTTGTTATAGACGGGTTGTTTAAGACTTGCCGTGGTCCGCTGGGATCTTCAATATTGAGATCATTTATGTCTTGTTTGTTTGCTTGGTTGGTTAATGATTTGTCGCTAATTCCAGTCCCAAAGGAGACATCATTGCAAAGAGGAAAAGATCGAGAGAAATAATTCAGTAATAATTTATATTTTGTTTATTTTTCTGTCATTGTGTGTACATCTCAATCATGGAGGTTTAAATATTCTACCCACGGGACTCTGTGATTTCAACAAGATAAGGCGATCAACTGTACAAGGTTTCGACAAATTGTTCAGATAACAAATTTTCGAATGAAGGGGCAATCGTTTAAGCTTATTTTCAACAAGTTCAATTCCCAGCAGAGCTGTGTAATTGTGTAATGGTATGAGAATCGTATTAAATAGGCTAGAGATGCTATCTTCTATTTACTTTCACGGGACGGGAATGAAGCAAGGCTGACGACCACTTCAATCACGCTTTTGTTTCAATTAGCAATTTACTCAGCAGGTACGTGGCAGGCTAGTGAAAGTTGCATGTAATAATATTCATGGTGGTAATTAGAAGAAAGACAGATAGATTTAATTCTTCTAATTGCGGTTATGCAATAACACTTTAAATATTTGGGTTAAAAGGTTGTTATGTAGTTTCAAGTCACGTTCACTTTGGGGGGAAACCGACTAGGATTCTTTTAACTGTTTGTCGGAGACTGGCCGATCTTTCATAAGAATGCCCTACATCATAACGTACGTTGCTGTTGTCATGATTTTATACTATAGAGACGAATCGAAGCCACTGTTATATAAGACCAGTGTTTAGTTAGATTAAGAGTACATATTGTAGAAATGATGTGATATAACCAATACAAAATATTGTCTAAAACATGTTATAGACGCTTTGTTGCGCGCTCTGGAATAGCCAAATCTACTCTAATTTCAGTATGGATATCTTTATGTCGTAGTCTGCTTCAATCAGTCAGATCAACTGTTATATCTTTCCGCTGTTCTTTCTGTGGTTGGCTATGCAAACAATGTAAGGATTTGAGAGAAGCACTCTTTCTATAATTACACGAAGAGCAATCACAAGTGTAATTTTATCTTAAATCAACTCTGATTGTCAAACTTCCTTTGAAAAGACCCGTTCTTTTATGCTATATTCCTCCAGGTTCCTACCTCTCTACATAATTAAGCCACAAATGGAATGGTTGTATATTTTTGCTCGTTTGCTTTAGGCATCTCCATTTCAATTCATTACATTTATTTTGATGCGTATCTCCACAGCAAATACACTCACGAACGAAAACGCAAGTGAAGTTGGTTCTCCGTAAATAATTTATACCAAACACCACAAAGTGTGTTTATCAGCACA
This sequence comes from Saxidomus purpurata, assembly GCA_022818135.1. Classification (NCBI taxonomy): domain Eukaryota; kingdom Metazoa; phylum Mollusca; class Bivalvia; order Venerida; family Veneridae; genus Saxidomus; species Saxidomus purpurata. The sequence continues at coordinate 15,663 of JAFMSR010002205.1, read as the reverse complement.
GTTTTATACGCTTGTTTTTTAATCATTCCTAGAAGAACCTTTGATCATATAAAGTACTGATAAATTTATAATTACTACCTTGGGGCTAGCAATTAGTAATTCTTACACTTGATTTCAACATGCGAGCAAGCACACATAATTTTATTTATTGATATCACCATAGAACTAGGAATGATATTTGTGGCTGTAACTGTACTTTAGAAGCAAGAATTAATTAAATGAATACTTTTCAGAATCATTTTATGCTCTGTTTTGTTCTGTTTTGTTAATCTTTCGGATTCAATAAAGTACATTTGTATTTAGAAAACATAATACAATGAACTTTACATCGAAAAACAGAGTTCGTGGACGTATTAGTACGATACAATCATTTAAGGAAACCATAACCCAAATGATTGTCTGTATGCAGTGTATTTAACCCTCGCTTTTTACTGCAATTTATGGGCACTACGTGTATTTACGTCTTGACTATCATTGCATAGTCTGAAATGCATTTTTTATTCCAGCCTCAGTTTCAATGATACTACGACTATCTATTCCTTTCTATACACTACAATGAATTCATTGAACTAACCTTTTTCCCTTTTCATTTCAGATTTTTCCTTAAATTCTTCATGAAATGTAATCAAAACTGTCTGAAAAACGCAGGGAATCCTAGAGACATGAGACGGTTCCAGGTAACGTTTTCCTTGATTTGTCAATATTCGTAAAACGTTCATTAACCTAATTGTTTTCAACAAATACCCCCCCAAAAAAAAAAAAAAAATATATATAAATATATATATATGAACTTCCTATCGTGTAACAAACATGTAAGTAAAATTATCAGTGGAAACACGCTATTTCATACGTTTTTCCCAGATTTTTTCATAAATTTAAAACAGGCGTTTCTTAACTCCACAGGACTATAAATCAGTATTATTTGGTTAATGACAAAAATAATCTCGACCACGTGCATATTTTTAGGTATCAGTTTGTACCACAGTCTCGGTTGAAGGTCCATTATTGTCTGTGTCGGACAATATGTTTGTACATAATAATTCAAAACATGGCAGAAGAGCACGACGGCTTGATCCAACAGAAGGAGGTATGTAAACACTATTGCTTGTGTTTTGTTTGATGTTTAAATTTAGGATTCGGGCTAGTTATACATGTGTCTAATTGAGTCCTGGTGTTCGAACATCTACCTTGGAACATTTATAGTCATTGTAAAAGGTTATCATTCCTGAACATGTGAACACAGTTGCATCTGTTACTCATGTTGTTTGTGATGGAAAAATGAACAGTTTGGATTCAGATCAGATTTCGCGGAATGTGTAGCCATTGACTTATCTGGATCCATACTTGTTGCAAACATAAAAAAGTGGTTTTCGACACAGAAGGACTAAATTAGACATGTAACTGCCAGAAAATCAGTAGTAAGTTTTATTCGTGCCAGTAAACATTGAGTTCAGTTTGATTCCTACACTACATAAAAATTGAGAAAGGGTATATTAAAAAATGGCCGTTACTGTATTTTTCTCGCTTCGTGCACAAAAACACATACATTAGATGTATAGTTTTTAACATGAATAGTAAATCAAAACATCAGAGAGAAAGACAAACGCTTACTGTACATATGGTAATGAGTATAACAGGAATTTTAAGATCACAACGTTAAAAGATACTTTTTATAGAACTAACACAAAAATACCGACTAGGAAGACTTTGTTGACTGTATTACGGCCGAACAAATGTCCGAACGTTTTTCTAAAAACAGTTATTACCCAAATTCCAGTATTTAAACTTGACACTTCTACATAATACAATAATTTCGCTGAATATTCACAATCCATCTGAAGTGCGTGTTAAGATTTCTAAGTAGCACTTGAAAACAGTTTCATTGACATCGATAATTTTATTATCGGATACTTGACGGGAGATCGATATTACAAACACCACAGTCCTAACATGTCCTTCAGTCGGCCTTTAAGCCAGATGAAAAATGCTAGAGAAGTCGCTGAGGCATACCACAGGCGTGAAATATCAACCTGTACATCACATCTGTTCGAGGCGGTTTGTTGGATCGATATTTTTCTAACGGTCCTATTTTTCGCTTGTTCCATATTTCCAACAGAGAGCAGACATCTTGCGCGCCTGGCTCTGTATCTACCATCTGTATCGCCTGGATATAAATATGCATAATTTAATAGACTTTAATGCACATGTTGATTTTTTGTACATTTTGTAGAGTATTATATTTCATGCGCTAGTTACTTTTGAAATTTAAAGTGCAAAACGTCTTTGTGGAAAATTGAAATACGGCTAGATATACAAATTATGTCTGCATGGCATCACGCACGGATGATTTGATTAATAAATTAGTCAATAAATTCCCCCAGACATATATTGCAGGAAAATATAACTGTAGTTTCCATTGCCGAGTTGTTTAGTTCTTTCACTGACTGTGTTCGGTATGCTGTATTCATTTGCACGTCTGATGCAGCTCAGATGGTCAATGGTCCTGCTTAATTGCTTTTCATTGCCTCGTACTTCACTGATAACACATAAATGACACATTTAAAAAGATACTTGATAATGTTTAAATCATACAAGAAAACTGAAGAATTGTACAAAAAGTTTTAAAATTACACTAGTATAGAATTGGACCTCTAACTAAAGTTAGTAGCATAAAAGTAATTATTTGATCGCCAAGATATTTGTTATTAGGTAACTATTGAATCTTTTTAGAAGTAGTATACATTGAACATAAAAGTTAAACTAAATTTAATTGCTACTCGCTGGTAAATTGTATTTTACGTAAAAAGAATTTTTTTAGAACATTTGTAATAATCACTATAGAGAAAGAAACACTTTCTCCAAAATGACTGATTTGATCTCTCCATTATTCATTCCAGCATTTAAGGACAATAAAACGGTGAAAGGTCACTCTAAACTAAATCATCAAGATACGAATCACTGAGGCCAAGAAGCGGGTCATGAATAAGTTAACGACACTTGTCCGCTACTCTTAAATATCGAGTGAAAAAACTTCTAGTTGCTTCTTTTCTATGTTTTTTTCGGGGGCAGCTTGTCGCCCAAGATTACAGCAAACGGTTCCTTATAAAATCAGTCATGTTGATAACTCTTGCTAGCATGAATAGATAGCCACGTTTTGTCGGAAACTTTGTAACTTTTTCATGTTTATCTTTCTAAATAAGTTAAATGTGCAATTTTCGACGCTGCTGTCTGATACCTGCAGTTTTAATGTTGTCGCAGTTTCCTACAAGCATTTTTTTTAATGCTCGTGTATGCAAATCACATGGTTTAATCCTCTTTTTGATACATTTTTTTACTATTAGAACGAATATGTTGTAAGTGACGTGCCAGATATTTGCGAATATTTTTAGTACGAAAGGAAGGGTACTTGTGAAAGAAGAGTAAATACTTTGCTTTACATATTCACACTATTTAAGATATATATAAAAGTTCTAATTATTTGTACGCGAATAGCTTTGATGCTGCTTATTTCACGGAAACTGATAGTCACCATTGCAGCAATATGTAGAAACCATTCCGCGGCCTCTCTTAATGAATGGGTGTTAGCCCGACAAAGATCTAATGTCTAAGAGCCTCCGTTAGAAACAATCTGGACATAGTGAGATTTCTCGGCTATCCATCTGGCGTATTAATACACCATCTGGGAAGAAATGGAGTAATAACACGGACTATTTTATTTACGCGCCGTGATGGATTACCATGAGTGATCATAGAACCATTATTGTACACACTATTTGGCTTATGGCAAATATTGAAACAATATTAAATGTCACTGATGATGAAAAAATATTTACATAAATGAAAACCGCATGTTTCTGTCACAAAGCTAGTTTTATTTGAAATTCATATTGACATGTTTGTCAACTTTGAAGCGGGTAAGCCACAATAGCAGATATTTTTGTACATTTAAGAGGGAAAGATCACTGAAATAATACTGCAACATTTGTTAGAAAGTTTCAGAGGTAAAGGATGTTTCAACTTTAAATTTATCAGATTAATATGTTCATTTTAGATATACAGTAGAGTCCGTTCAAGTTCATTTTTTGTCAAGTTTCTGAACAGTCAAATATAGAAATTATTATACTTGTACCGGATACTTATCATTTATTTTATCTAGACATTTGGGTCCTGGGCAAATTAATTCACCCCTGGGCAAATTAATTCACCGAACACTGTATTTTATCTGTAGATTACTTGGCGGATCCGTACTTAGGGACCCATGGAAAGTACCTCAGGGGACAGTTTTCATTTTGTAAGTAAATCAGGAATGTATCCGTTCGTCATGTAGACTAACAATCAGCATGCATAATTGCCTATCTGAACTTACCTATATAGACTGAAACCTAGCAGGGCCATTGTACCTTCGCTTCTCTACTCAAGCATCTTGCAACTGCACCTCCGCAGCGTAACTCCACAAATCGCGTTGTTTAAGGGTGAAGGGGTAGAAGGGACAATGGTCGCTACAGGATTCTGTTATATCTGTATAATACTGAATAAATGTTTCGTGTGTTACTTTGGCATGACCGTGTAATTATACTCTCAATAGACTCATTCTAATAACGACAAAAGCAACAAAATATGGAACTGAAGTATTTTCCATGGGTGAAGGGTGTAGAAATGTGTTTCTTATGGTAAAGATAACCAAAACAAAACTTGCACTTTTTGAATTTTGTTTCTTTTGTCGCAAATTACTTCTTAACCTCACTTTATATATTGTAGTTAATGCATGCTTTTCTGTTTTCTTTATCTAACTGTAAGTGATAGATACCTTTGTTTGTATAATATTTAGTTATAGTTGTTGGCTAGCTTGTTTTATTTATATATTTTTATTTCATTTCTATTATAGGTATTACAATTATGATTCTTCTTCTCCTCTCACTTGATATTTGTGACAACCTTTTACATACATTGCAATTTATGTCTAGTACCCGACATTATTATCAAAGTTTACTATTTTTAGTGCGTTTCGTATTGTACTGTATTTAGCCGTCCATAAATTACAGTGTGAGACAGTCCATATTTTAGTTATCTCCCTATCACACGAGGTATGACAGCTGGCATTCACAGATTGCAAGTTTCGTGTAAAAACAAGTGAGAGAACAGAAAATAATCATATTGTTAAGTGTTATCTACACCATACACTATCTCGAGAATGCAGTTCTCATTTAAAATTTAGTAACTCAAGTTAAGTCTTCGTCGAAATTTTACAGGAAACTAGAATTGATCAATGAAATGCAGTTTACGCTTTAAATTTCACGTTTCCTGAAACTAAATTATGATAAATATAGGCGAAAGGGAGTAAAACAACAAAGATGAAATAATTCATGGCATATTTATTGAATTGTCTGTCAACCGAGAGAAAATGACTGAAACAGAACGTAACTATTTATGAAATATCTGTTAGTAGATCATTTAAAATATGAAAAGTTTAATTATGTTGGTAATTTATGACTGAGGTGTTACACATATCAGAAGGCCTACAATTGAAGCACGAAATAAACAAACATAGCATAGAAACTTATAAGCTGAATTTATAAATACTTGCACGATAATCAGACCATATACATTTCTATGTTGTAATTCGTGTGTATCAAAATGGAGATCAGTTTTGCTATTAAAGAGCATACATTATGTAGTATTCAATCATATGTTGTTTTTATTTCAGCCACGCCGTGTATAAAGGCGATATGTCCAAGTGAAGGCTGGACAACAGGTGGCACAACTGTTATTATAATTGGCGATAACTTCTTCGATGGTCTCCAGATCGTTTTTGGAACGATGTTGGTCTGGAGTGAGGTACGTGCTCTTACTTAGTTTGTAAATATTTCTTGAATAGTCATACTGTTGAAAGACGTTCTCTAAAAACACTATCAAGCAAATCCAAATGCGCAAAATATTATCAAATATTGTCTTAGTCGGCTGCATCACATGTAAGTTGAACTGTAGGGGACTTACGTTAGGCCTCTGCTAGTTTGAAACAGTCTCTAGCACACATTGTATGAGCTGAGCTAAAACAGAACGAGCATTTCAAATTTACTTTCAGATTCTATTTTTTCTAAGCACTTGGTCGCATTTTTCTCTTTTGGTAAACATTATAAATCACATGACAATGCTTTTATGTAGAGTGAAAAGTGCGTTAAAACGGTAACATTTAGTTTGCGAATACCTTACAGTTTCTAAAACCTCAAAGAGTAATTTTAGTCAGAAATTATCATTAGCACAAACACACTTGCTTTCTATGGCATCAGATCATTTAACCAATCAATGTTATTAACGCGCATTATGGCCTCTCTTCAACAAAGCTCAACGGGAAAATCAAGCACCCGGAAAATCATGATTGATTGATAAAATACCACCGGAAACACTCGGATATAGTTATTGATGTTACGGAAATCCTGTTGGTGTAACAGCAACGCTACATCATAATCGTTTGTTTATGTTTTATTTTCACTTCATTGGTTACAGTATTGGCAAAAGTCTTACCAACCCTATATGCTATGGTCACGACATTTATTGCATAGAATCACATGACAGCGATTGCAACAATAATGCCATCACTTCATGCAAAACGAAAAAATACAACATGCTGATACACACTTAAGCTTTTTGTATTTATACTGTAACAAACGCAACAATACCTTGACAAATTCTTTCAGATACTAATCACTTTCCAAACAAAATCATTCAGTTATTTTCAACATCATAATGGAGATTACTTTGGCATCAATTTTCAGTTTATCGGATAAAAGAAGTCTAAATACATGGCCGTATTGAATACTGAAGTTTTATCCCCACGTACGATGACTTCATTTCACATGGATTAGTTTGCCTTAATGTACCGACAGTTTCACTGTTTTAAGTCCGCCATGTATGAAGCAGAAATGAAATTCAGTTCATCAATGAAAAATTATCACAACTTTTGCATTAAGGAAATGGTAAGACAAGATGTAAAAGGAGGGTCTTTTTGTGGTATTTCTTGTAATAGTTCCTTGTTTTTAAAATTCAAGCCAATTTATTGATTCAAACATATGACATTTTGCCGTTTCTGTATTCTACCGTCATAGTGTCACGGATGAATCTTCAGTAATATACTATCGAAAATATTTGTGATATTTTACATTCTACCATGCATATATCAAATGTACAAATTTGCATTTTATTGTTACACAGTATCGATATTGATAACTAGAATTTAAGTAATAAAACACTTGTCATATACTTTACATTTAAACTTCCTGTAAATATTTATTTATAAATGAAATCATTAAGTACGTGTATAACATGCATACCATTTAAAAGTGTAAAGAAATCCTCAAACGCCCTGAAACAAAGCACCCACCAGGAAGCAAACTATAAAAAAACTATTACAATTACTTTAAGTAAGCGCCTTAAAGACCTTTGCATAAATTTGCAAATATCATTGCGTCTGAACATCTTGATACTTTAACGACCTGGAATAGCCTTTGTGAACATGCTTGTAGAATATTCAGGAAATCGTGTCCTCACAAAGCTAGCTACATTTCATCTATTAATCATTAATGATTCCTTGGTATTCCGGCTCCGTTATTTGAATACCGGAGTAATTAATTTTACGTTAATGGTTTTGAAAGCGATCGGATAGACTATTGAAAAGCCAACTAAGGAACGTAATGGAATTGCATCTGTTATTTTTTAGAGTTAATCTAGAGAAGTTTACGTTGTCTAGTGAATGGGATGGTTTCCTGACTACTCCGCCATATGTATGGTGACAATGATGGCCAATGGGTTCTTGGATGCATGATTTATAATCACACTGAGAACGCTCAAGTGCAATAATATAAAACTCATATTCATTAATTAGTTGATTAATAGATTTTTTTCCAACGTTCTTTGCCTGGAAGCAGAGCTATATTCGGTGTTTTTACAGCAGTATTGAAACTGGGCTACTGTTCTAGGTCGTTTAGTCATTCATATCTCAGCTTTTGGTGCTTTTAATGACATTGCAATATTGAAAATTATCCAGTATTGTCACCATAAAAAGAAATCCATATGTAGAAACAACATATATTTTACGTTGAAATATGAGAAGAGTCAAATATAGAAAGTTATAGAGTTATATTTTCAGTTCACTAAGTTGACTAATCATATTTTTTATGTAAAAAAAAGTCGGCGGGTGGCTTACGATTGAAAGATCGATTGCATCATTACCTTTATTTTTAGTTTATTATCATTGCTATTATCATCATCGTCATCATCGGTGCTATTTTATCAATTCTCATCATCTACATGATCATCACAATTGTCAAAGTCAAAACGTCAAAACCTAATACATAATAGCATAAATATGCGTAGATTTTAACATCTTTTTTTCATTTTTGTTTCAGTTACTGACCTCTCACGCTATAAAAGTACAGACACCGCCTCGACATATACCTGGAGTGGTTGAAGTTACTCTCTCATATAAATCAAAACAGTTTTGTAAAGGTGCACCTGGCAGATTTGTATATACTTGTAAGTGAAAGTTACTCATATTTTTGTTTATTTTAATTATTTACTGGAACTTACAATGTAGTCCTTTTTAATATACAAATCAACTACGCAAACATAGGAAACTGATAAGAAAAGCAACATTGACTTTAACAATGATTGATTGCGTTAATGACTGGTATAACAGTCAGTGATTACTGCATCTGTCCTAGAAGCCTATAACATTATAACTGATTTGAACTACTGCAATAACATCCACCGTACACTTAAAGATTAAGTGTATTATCTTACAATTAATCCATGTCTTATTTTGTAAAGGTTATAAAAGGCATGAAGTTGAATGCTGATTTTTTATTCACAAAAAATACAATGTTTTAACTATTCTACCTAACAAATATGAAACATAAAAGCTTCTGCAATATAATTCTTCTTCATACAAATTGTATGTATTTCAAAATGGTTTTATATTTCTGCAGTCAGCTGCCATCATATCTATTGTTTAACCTGTTTAACGCTCTTTCTACAATGATTGATTTACCTAATATTTTACCATTTTAGCTCTTACTGAACCAACAATAGATTACGGTTTCCAGAGATTAATGAAACTAATTCCACGTCATCCAGGGGATCCAGAGAGATTACCAAAGGTAAATTTGTCCCACATAACCTTAATAAAGCCTAGCTGATAGCATCATCATATATTATTTTACTGCAGACTTATTGCTCTGGTATAAATAAATGATAACAGAAACTGGTTGACTTTGTTGATGCATTGTGCATGTTTAAACATTCCGACATTGGCATTGTGTTAAGACATATTTTTGAAATATTGACCGTACAGACGCCTTGAATCATAGTAGATATTATCATGATCGTTTTATTGTTTTACAGGAAATAATATTAAAAAGAGCAGCTGACCTTGCAGAAGCCCTTTACAGCATGCGAAACCCGAACCAGTTATCACTGCCTGCGCCTAGATCACCACCGATGAATAATACACCTACCATGTCAGGTTTCAACACATATTCTGGTCAGTTAGCGGTCAGTGTTCAAGAGAACGGACAGTGGGAAGACGGTACGTCGTCTGCTTTGTTGTTTATGTTGTTCTGCAGAATGCTCTTCAGGTGTCAGAAAACTCAAACATAAAAGTTACTATCCATGTGTCTCAGTTCAGCTATTTTTACACCTAATTTTGACATACACCATGTATGAAAAACATGTAGATAACTATATAAAGATTGCAGAAATAATAAAAGACAATTCTTATTAGTCTGCATGTGCTCCTTTTTGTATTATAGACTGAAGGTCGGAAAGCATATCCTGATAGATAACTTTATTTTGTATTGCAATGTTTACCATGAAAACCGTCTTTCAATTATAATAATAATGATTGTAAGTTGTAAATTATTTTTGTATTGATTTTTGAAATTAAGCTATTGTAAAGATATATTGGACACTGCAGCCACTGCTTGAGACTACGAAGTCTGGAAAAACACAATAACCAAAAACTGTTAAATTTAAAAACAAATTTGGCAGTTCCTTTTAACAAGCTCTTAACTCCTTCAACGTTAAGAACAAAAAATGTGAAAGCATGAAATGTTTCCATTTTCTGACTGATTTATCGCAGTAGTTGTTTTGAATTCACTGCACTTTCGATTGTTTAAATATTTAACAGTGTTCGGTGAAACATTTAGTTTTTCACAATACAACCAAAGTGGCTACTTTGTATCATTATTTATGCAATGCAGATATGGGGTATCTAAACTGACACATTAATACCTTTCTATATAATCAATAACCAGCCTATAATCAAATGGGTGACTGATGAATCACACATAACAGGATCGATCTGATGCTTAATAAATGACTTATAAAGTTGTAACAAACTAATTGCTTTTGAATTGGACAGTTTCAAAATTAATTCATACAAGTACAAAAATACTGCTTATTAGTGTTGCGCTTATAAAACAAATTTGCGCTAAACCAAATTTTCAAATATGAATTGCACCAAAATAAGTTTTGTTATAAATATTTCGTTAACAAAATACTGAAACATTCTACGATTATACAAGTCGTTTGGTCACAGTTTCAGACAGTTGGTAGAAATGCCAATATATATCAATCACAACAGAGTGATAATTTTGCATAACGGGGTCAATATGCCACGCGTCGCTTGAGGATTTTTTTTTTCTGTCTTCTGTAGCTGTTTGTAGTTTTCTGTAGACAGTGTAGATGATGTTTTAGAAATATGCACGGATCAATACCTTTTTTACTGGATACCTCCGTTATATGATAATGTGCAAAGAATAAATTCGGGGTAAAAACATAACTGTTGTAGATAAACACTTTTTATAAATAAATCCAAGTATATAATGTATTTATTATATATATTTTATTACAACAGGGTATAACAGAGGTCAAAGTTCAAGTGTGTCCCCAAGAGGATACGGCTCAACCGGCTCAACACCTCACAGTAACGGAAGTGCATACAGTTCCACAATGAATGGGTATCACAGCAGTGCAGGTGGCCTAGGAAATATGGGTACGTGTTCACATGTTTTCACACACATTCTCAATGGCATATAAGGAAACAATCAGATCAAACGATATACACTACAACAAAATAGAAGTAGTTGAAGAAAAGCAATGATGCAAGACGCTTTTAAACTTTGAAGTGTCGGTTAGAAGCGAGAGGTCTTCATAAATAGAGTAGATGGAGACAGCTTCATTTAGGGATCACCGATGACTCAATGAAAGTAGTTAGGATATAAATACATGTAGTATAAGGATAATATGAGCAAGACTATAATTCTCACAAGATCTGTTTCTTCATGTTTCTCGAGCTATCCACCTTCCCTTTATACTTTAACTCATCAATTCTTTCATATTCTCCAAACTCCATTTTAGCTTCAAATTCAAAACAGAAAAGTGCTTTCGCACCAGTCCGCGCTGCAATGACGGGTGGTGACATGGGGTTTGGACCTTCCACTGGGGGTTTTGGCATGTCAGGATTGCAAGCCGGTTGGGCCCACACTATTTACAATGTATGTTGATAGTGACGTGTTTGTGTGTTCATTGTTCTTATTTGTGGCATGTTGTTGTGGTGTAAAGCACATTTGTATCTAATTCTGAAAACGTCTCTGCATCATTGCTTTTGTTCAATTGTACATTTTATTTAGTTGAGCATCGTTATGAATTGACGGAAAGTAAAGTGGGAATCCCAGTATCTCGAGAAGACATATATGGTTCGAATGTATACAAAAGCCATTCACATCGCCAGTCTGAACCCTTGGTACATTTTGGTAAATATCTATATATTAGGTCGATTCTCTTAGGTGTTAACAAGTATTGTAAAAGCTTACTAGAATTGAACTGATTCAGTTTTCATACTATTTCCAAACATATTCTTTAAGGAGGGATTCCCACTTTGAATATATATATAGAGATGTTTTAGTAGAGTCGCATAGCTTGAAATTTACAAAGCCTATTTCAAACAAAACTGTATCATGTTTCGTAAAGAATATTGAAATTAATGATTAAAGTTAGATCTATAATGTATACTGTTGGTTCATTTTATTTGAAAATAATTAAAAATTAAATAAATATAGTTAAACTTACCTTTCTTATGGAAATTGTTTTAAATATGCGAAGTAGGCTTATACACGTAGGCTATATCAGTTAGACTAACGGTTGAATATTTGCTTCCAGGAATGAGCGGGCTAGTAGGGTCGCCATTTTCAGCTATGAATCCATTTGCTCTTCAACCGTGTAATGCTCCACAACCTTACGGCAGCTCCATAGTATCTCCAGCTAAATAGAAAATGGCAAAAGTGTGTTTGTTGAGTGCAAACTTCTTTAATATGTAAGGCGAAAAGGGACAGTAAAATGACAGTGTTAAAGGAAGCCTTTGGAACAGAAGCTTATTCCCATCGCTGGAATCGATTCTCAAGGCATCCCTTTTATCGTGAAGAAACCAAGAAACAAATTGTTTGATTTAGGCTGATGATCGGACTCCGAGTGATAAAAGAAATAGATATCAGTCATCAAATGGACATGAATGTGTAAAATAAGTTGAAAAAAGACGTTTCACGTTCAAAGAAACGTTACTATTCAAGGCTATAGTGCTTGCCAACAGTGGTGTTATATTTATTTAATGTTTGTTAAAAGTAGTGTAGTCGTATTGAAATTTGTCTGATTTTGAATGACGTACAAGATTGCAAATGGCGGCAATGACGTTGTGGTGAACATAAATAAAAGTATGTCGACAGTTTGTGGCATTTTCCGGAAAAAAAGTACGTTAACTACAAGGAAGGCGAAGTTAGTGGTAAAACAGGCAGGAACTCTCGTAACACAGACGCAGTGAAATAACGTGTACACAACAATCGAAATATGTGTTTTATTTGTAAACGCAAATTAATGGCACGTATTTTGTATTCTGATACAGGGTAGTACTGATTGAAAACAATGTATCACAGATTTTTATAACAACTTTTACTTTGTTGCTTTATCTTATAGCTTTTATATTTTACGGTAGATTTATGATACAGATGCTCATAAAACAGTGACTTACATCCAGTCAGTAGTATACTCTGTTATGCACTGTTTGACTCAAAATAATGACAGAAACACGTGTACAAATATATACAGCCTATTACAATTATACTGTATATATAGTGACACGTGTTCTACAATACGAGTGTGCAGCAAACTCTTAATATAGAAGATTTTGTACCTAGATGTAGTAACAGGGCAGCTGACATAACTTCTTCAATATTCTTTTTTTTTTCAAAATTTAGTAAGCCGGGGAAAATTGGTAACAAAAAACTTGTCCACAGTGTATATTGAAATTTAAAGACACGAAAAGCTACGGAAAATCATTTAGACACAGATTCACAGCATGAAAGAGCTGTTTTAACTGATAATTCAGAATATAATGTTATTTATAAAGTTATTTATCTATGAGCTAGTCTTTGCAAAATATTAATATTTGCAAAACACACAATTTTTCAAACAGACAGTTTCAGACACTGTTTTACAACTTTGATTCTAGTCAGTTACAAGGTGCCAAATACATCAAACGCGATTGATCTTCTTTTATTTGTTTAATGAAACTTTAATTTATTGTTAATATTATTATATAGTTAAATGTAGTTCTTTCTAAAAGATTCATTGTGTAAATTATCCATAGTACCTGATGATTATAATTCAGTGAATGTTTAAATGTTGTCCAGTATATATACGTTTTAAAAAACTGTAAAATCCTCGTATAATTCAGGTTCTGAACAATCAGTAGAAGAGTCGCCAACTAATCCAAAGTTCTGTGAAACAAAATGTCCATTGAAACAAAAACATGTGTTTGTTCTATAGTTCCGTGTCTGGAAAGCCGTCTTCAGTAATCTGTAATAAATCTGGGAATATACATTTTCTTTTCCTCCTGTACTTCTTCCGAGCTCAAACGTTTTAGTTAACCTCTTCTATTTTTTTACATTCTATGACATCCAATTCAGATTTATTTGGAAAAAGGCCTTGTTAGCATTTAAAACTTGTATACCTTTAAGGCTTAAGTCTTTCTTTTCCCTTGGTCGTCAGAGATTGACTTCATTCCATTCACTCCTTGATTAATATTGCTTTCTTGGAAGATGACATAGGAGGTTGTTTAAAGAAAATGTGTATCCCCTGGTAACAGTTGAAAAACTTCTTGTGCTATGTACTTAGTTTTACTAGTTTTAAAATGAAATTGTCGAGAAATGACAAGTGCAAATTTTGTTTAACGATAAAACATTGCCAATATATTTTATTTGTTTATATTATTTTATAAATTTGTTCATTCTTGATGAAAATAAAATGAGATTATTGATGACAATTTTGATGTGTTGTATTTTTACTAGGTTTCACATGGGTCCTTGATACCATACAAGTTTCATACGTCAAAAAAATTATAATTCATCCAAGCTCAGAAACTACACGATACCTAAAGGATACAACTCTGAATTTAACATCCCTATAATGCAAGATCTTGGTGCAAACAAACCTAAGGAGAAAGTTTAACTGCAGAACATACGATGGGTGTATGCACCAATGTTCTAAGAAGTATATTTTAAGTATGGTCAACTATTTACAGTTTAAGCGATTTTAGTTATGTGCTTATTTATTCAGCACATACCACCTCCCTCATCTATCGCTTGATGAATTTGAAAAAGACATGCAAAACTAGCTAAAATACTTACAACAGCCCAAGTGGCACAAGCTATTTAGCCTCTTTGCTTATTGGTTTATGCATCTGCCACCGGCCAGTTCGGAAAAACGTCTTAAGAGAACAGCTCAGCGCTACCCATTCAAACATCTAAGTAGAGTACGCCTAGAAAAAAGCTTACAACACGATTTACATTGACAAAAGAGTGATGACAAATTGAAATGAAAAGGACAATATACAAGCTCGATTCACAATATGTGCTCTCGGAAGATTGACCTGCTGTTTTTTGTTTGCAAGTTAATAAACTTTGCATTTTTAAGATCTGGGGAGCTAAATGTCGGTAGATGAACATACATGTATTAGAAGCGCAAAAATGTATTTCCAAACTTCGCCTTCTGTAAATCTGAAATCAAGACCCAAATGAACATCAAAATTGCAATATGACAATATAACAATCTCATGGGGAAATCTAAAACTAACTGGCAAAATGCTAAAAGTCCAAGTTTAGGATCCAATCAGAGGCAGTTGCTCATGCAAAGGTACCTGCATGTCATTGATGCTTGAGTTTCTTTTACTTAAGTTAAGTGAATTCTATGTAGCATCAGATACAAGAAGTGGAAATTGTCAAGAATAACACATACGAAACAGACTTAGGTTTCCAACAAAGTGACCAAGACCTTTAAGACATTGTGCATTTGGACCAGATCGAAATGACTACGTGTACAGAATGAAAAAAAACGACATCCAAGAGTTCAAGTGAAAAACAACAAAAAAATGCATATATATAAAACTGATGCTAATCCACAATGTCCGTTTCTAGGTAGTTGTCCTAATAGAAAACTGAACAATAGAACAAAGTCAATAATTTAAGAGATTATTAACTGTCATTTCACGACCATCTCAAACATTTTAGATATGGCCGAAATGAAGCTAACAAATATATAAAAAAATTGAAAATATTGTGA
>JAFMSR010002204.1:0-24970 GCA_022818135.1 Saxidomus purpurata | reverse complement strand
ATGATATTGCCATTTTCATAGCTCTTCTTTTTTTGCATCATATTAGCCAAAGTAATGTCGAAGACTTAAGTCAAAGATAAATAATTTTATGCATCAATAAAAGTGTAGAGACAAACATGTGATCAAGGCCATCTCACAAACAGGAGCTCTGTACCTCATGCATGTTAAATATCCATGTTTATAGTTTTGTTTAATCTATTAGGTGATTTTATAAGAGTGTCTGTCTTCAAGATAAGATCTTCAAGCTTGCTGTACATCATAAACTAAATGCGATGTGATGGTATTTAAAAACTTGACCATCAGAGTACTGTCATTGACAGTGACAAGTATAAATTGACAAAGACTAGAAGCAAACGGCCGATCAGAATAAATGTCCTGTCTAGCTAGCATTATGATTTACGTTTGGTAAAAAATTCATATATGATTTTCAAGATAGAGAACGGAAAGTGCTAATTTGGTTGAATTTACGTGCATTGAACGAGATGACATGTTACAGAACTGGGATGATATATGATGTACATGATTGCGCAAAGCGTATTGAAATGCTCATTTGAGAACTTTCGGCATTTCAAAGGCAATAAGTGAATAGTGGTGTAGGCGACTTGATTGGTAATCGTATTTGGGTCTATATTTTATGCACCTAAACAATTTGGCAATGTTAAGTGATGATTATAATTCCCACGTCTGCTTGCTAATTTGTTACAGTTATGAAAACAAGGTATGTGTTAGTTAACTTCTAAATTTATTTTGCTTAAGCCGGCTTTAAAATTTGCAGTTATGCAATGCTGCGGCCGGATGCTGACTTTTTACATTTAAAATGTCAGACATGACATTGACTTTGATGACAAATGGAATATACGATCCAATATAATTTTAATCAAATACAATTGTATCTACGGATTTAGACAGGTTGTGGATGTATTCAAACAAACTTTCACTTCTCCGTGTTCGTTATAGTTCCTGTTCAGTTGAATACGATTACAGGGTTCACTGGCATAACTTAAATGACACAGCACCAATCGGACGACCGTATGTATGATGGTATAACCATCTACGAACCTAAAATTTCTTGACCTATTCAAAGAGTATCACCAGTAAAACCAAAGATGACATTGTGTATGTAAGAGGTCCTATTAGATATTTTCAATACAGGAAGACAAAGAAGTAAAAATCTTCTGCACTGCAGCTGATTCCGCAGACATACTATTTCCTGCAAGAAAACCTCTGCTGAATTTTAGATACAGAATTGAGAATAAAATGGCAGTTGACATGTCAAAAATTGACCAAACGTCGCACACGTCACATGAATCACTATACTAGTCATTGCAATTAAACACTATTTTAATTGGACATAAAGACAACATTGCAATAATACAGGTACACTGATAAAGACTTACATTGCAGTGATATTTACCATTCAACAAGACCACTATACAATTTAGACAAAAAATAAGCATCGATGTTTTACTACATCATTACTTATGTATCATTCGTAACTAAAATGTACGAACCAACAGTCTGATGATCCACCTATATTGAAAGGTTTAGTTTCACCCCTATTTGACCAAACTGAAATAGCCCAGAATAGTGTCGTGTTTTTATGCATTAATTTTGTTTTTAGAAACTTACCTTATTGCATGATAATAAGTAAAATACAGTATGAACAATTTGAAGGGTTATATAGAATCATTAAACATGAAGAAATCTACTTCTGTTTGAAATAGACTGACCAATAGAGAGTAAATAAGACACGTTCAATCCAAATGCCCTTAACAACAAGACCAGCAGGAAAGCCATCAAGTCAGGCGACAAATTGATAGACATGCTAGACACAGTCGGTAATGTACACCTGAAATATCATAATGGAAAACTTGCTAAAGGCAACGAAACAGAACACCATTATGTCTCTTTGATATAACTTGGAAATACCAGGTAGTTTAAGCTATATCCTTATTAGTTTGAAAGATACAGAACATAGCTAGAGGATTAATTATATATTCCATTAAGGATCACAAGAGAATTATTAAAAATGGGAAAATATAGTTATATATTTATAGGTAGACCAGAATGAAATGTTATTAATTTTCTATAATTCTTATTTTTGTATTCTAGGATGTATACAAATTGAAAATATCACAGAAAAATCATAAAAGGAAACAGATCATGATAACATTTGAATAAAATTGAGAATAGATAAACACATAAAAAGAAAAATACGTCAATTGCCTTTGGCTTTTTTTGGGGGCTGCGTTTGTGGTGGGTGGGGGGCATTCCCTGTTTGATATTATTTTTGTTTTTATAGAAGCTCTATGAAAAATAGGAAAACATACAAACATAATGATGGCCAGTTTATTATATTAGACCAATAATTGTATTGGGATTTAATTGTAGAATAGAGCATTTAGCAATCAATATTTAAGGAAAACAATTGCACACTATTTATCAAATGTGTTCCAGTACTGTTACAGCTTTTATATGTTACTTTCTTAATTTTATGTATAAAGTTCACGAAAACCACCAATTTAACACTGAAAGTGATATATAAATATTTACATACAAGATATCCATATAAAAGTTTAGGGGTGTACTATCTGATGAATAACTTCCCTGGATTTTAATCTAAAATAAAGATAGATAAATATCTTTGTGCATCCTATATATTACTAGTGCCTCCTGTTTTCGTACAGATTATTTCTTAAACCTTCCTTTTTACTATGTTACTTACATCACATTATTTTCAGTACTATTTTATACACATTAACTTAGTTTAATCAATTTACTGAAATGTTCTTTTCTGAATAGCTCTAAATTTTGCTCTGTTTAAAAAGTATGTAGGTTTTCCTCAAATTTGTCATGTTGCATTGTTGCTAATTCCATACTCTCTGCTCAAAAAGTTCACATTTCCTTTCATTAATTAATGAATTTCATAACCACATCTTTCATACAAGACCGAATTTCAATTTAATGTAATATGTGAATACATGTACTCATGGGTCTTGTCATGTCAACTAGGGAAGAAATCTCACAGTCGATCGGGACTTTAAACAATCTAAACAGCAACATGTGTTCATTATCGTAATCATCGCAATAAATGATGACTGTAATGATGATGGTAATTATAATAATAATAATAATAATAATAATAATAATAATAATAATAAAAAAAAAATTATTATTATTATTATTACATATTTGAAACTATTAAACCTGTTTAAATTCAAACTGTTTAAAACAGCGCATAAAATTATCACGTTTACCTGAAATCATCTCGGAGTAGGTTTTCGTTTAAACATTTGAATGGTTGTTTATGTTCACAAGTATAAATGCTTGACCCGTACTACTTAACTTTTACTTCCTGGTATAACATGTATGTGTGTTTTTAATATTTACTACATGTTTAAGTCATCAACGTTTATTCCAATACCGGAATATAAAATGTCACAAATACATAAAGCATCTTTTCAATGGAAATGTATTACGATCATTTTTGGAATACCAGTCTTATTCAAAGGTAAGCTTACACTTCAACAGCTTTCCGATTATAATTTCAATGTATTATGAACGACTTAAATGCTATGTTTACTTTTGGATATCGCATGTTAAGCCTGTTGTTAGATTCATCACACAGCTGTTGAACTAACTGTCAATATCGCGCTGTAAGTTTACCGACGAATATAGGTTTGTCTGCATGATGCGTTTTCGTAATTTGTATTTTCGAATCACACTTCACAAATATTTTGAAATAGCTTAAAATGTATCATATATTTGATTGATTTAAATCTCTACGGGAATTGAACAAGAATATATTAGATAGAAATACTGACATACTTGCTTGCAGTAATTATGTTTTATATTATGTACATTCTTGAAAGAACACCAGTTTGCGGCAGCAGAAGTCAGACTAACGTCACCCTCTAAAACAATAGCTGAGAACAGCCCACTTGAATTGACATGCACTTACACAGGGACTACAACAGTCCAGGCTTTTGGCATGTCATTACAAAATCTAGAAGGATCCGTGCTACCTGACTGTAGTGTATTTCTAAAGCAGCCAGATGCAACACTGTATAAGTATAGCTGTCCAACAAGCAAACAACTGAAGTGGACCATTAAAACAGTGACAAGAGCCAATGATGGCGACATTTGGGAATGTCGTGTATATATTCCTGGAGAAATTGAAACAGTAACATACAGAATTGCTGTGCATGGTTAGTGAACAAAAAGGAGTGTGGGGGTTGTATGTACCTCGTGTAGTTGAAAACAAAATGTTCAATATAAAACAATAATGCTCAACAGACATGTCTTGTACGCTAGTTATGCAATGACGGCATTAGATCCTTTCATTCAAACTCAGATTTTTGGTTCATATAGATCATTATACAAAGTCGAAAATTGGGGTTATGCTAAAAGTTGAAAGAAAGGAATATGAAATAAAAGTCTTTAGGGAAAGTAGTCACTGTGGATAATAATGAAAATACTTATTCACTATAAAGGAATTGCTGTTTTAAAGTAAAAACATGATATTAACTTTATTTAAAAAATGCAGAAAACATTTATAATTACGATCATCGAACCGATACGTAATTGAATGTAACTGATACAGTCCATCATATAAATGTGATTCTTTTCAAATTATGTGAACCATTTTCATTACAGTTCCTGTACAGAGTGTTACAATGACAAGCCCCACAGGAAGTGTTGTAACAGTACGAGAGAACACAGAGACAGTGTTTGTATGTACAACATCAGGTGGACTACCAGCAGCTACTGTACGATGGTATAAAGATCAAAGAACTCCAGCTACAAGTGATGATGTGGAGATAACAACGTATGCAACTGTTACAACCAGTAAAACTGACGATGATCTTGTTTCTGTAACAAGTACTCTCAAATATTCTCCATCAAAAGAAGACAATGGAATCAAAATCTACTGCACTGCAAACAATTCGGCCAACACACTGACATCTGGAACAAAACCTCAGCTAAATGTTCTGTGTAAGTAAAGTTACACAGATTGTGTAAACCCCTTTTAAGACCGGTGTAAATATTTGGCCTGTAAATTTCTTCATCTTTGTCATTTATTTTACGTTCAACATTTCTTAATGTCTTCTTCTGTTACAATACTCTGTACTTGAGCACAATGTTGAAAGAATCTTATCAAACATATAATAACTGCTACTTTATTTTAGATTCACCAGATGGTCCACCTGAAATAATAGGTAACCGTAATGGTAATACGTACAAAATCATACAAAGAAGTCAAGGACACATGTCTTGCTCCATCGAAGGAGGTAACCCACTGGCAACATTAAGCTGGGACTGCTATAATACAGGATTGCCTGCAGAAACTATTGGGAATACTGTAATAAAGAACATTACGTGGACTGCAACACGTAATCAAGACAGGTCTTGCACTTGTCACGCAGCTCATGAAATTGCAGGGAAGCAGAGTGTTTCTGTCAAGATACAAACATTCAGTAAGTAATGCTGACAAATTTATTCCTTGTAAAGAATTATATTGTCTCTGTTTTTTACTGTATTGACCAAATGTTGAAAACACAACATTTTAACAAGTTGATATACAAGAAAATTCTGTTTTTATGCCAAAGTCTCATGTTTGTTCCCATTTTCAACCACTGACACACACTAAATGCAAATTCAGGTGAAATTAACCGAAAACACGGGTCTTACGGAATTTTATATATCCTTTGAACGGCCATAACGTAATAAACCGTATACGCGGGTTAAGACAGGTTTGGCCTTCCATAGAAGTGACATTTACCGTATTGAACACGTTTTGTCTGTATGAATTTAAAGGCTATGCCGACAGCTCCTGGATGTTGAAAACCCGGACGTCTGAGGCAAATGCTGACACTTTAAGACAACCTTGAAAATGACCTTGGACACAATTTTACCTGGTTTGAAAATTTTCGTTTTACCAACGTTCGCGTACAGGCCCCTGAGGGATAGTTTTGAGTGGGTGCAAATATTTTTTCATAGACATAAAGCAGACATGTTGTACTCAAACCTAGGTATATTGACATCTTATGAGAACGCTTAAAATCGACCGCTCGTTAGCAAAACAAAAAAGTCCATGCGCAGGTTAGCAGACAGGGTGACCCCTGCGCGTGACCTCTGTAGGTGGGCCAATGGAAATTTTACTTTCATGTTACAGCTCAATCTATTTGCTGACGTATACAACACACGCAGTAAACCGAAAGTAGCATAACGTGATGTACAGTGTTTACAAAAACACATGCATGTCTGCCGAGTGTGTAACAAAATATGCCCGCTGTGCAAAGGATATATACAAACAAATTACAAAAAACGAAGGTAGCAGCTTGGTCTCTATCATTGCACGGTAAAGATAATTTAGTTTACTTGTGCCACATAGCTTCTTGCTTTGCTAGACTGTATTATATTTCTTAAGTCAAGTTGCAGCTAGTTTTAAATGTATATTAAAGCCTTTCATCATAGAGGAGTAATATATTTGTATCTTTTACACCACTGTCGTTTTTATCATACATTTGCATATAACAGTGTTTTCCTTCAATATTAGAAATAACATGAATAAAGTACAAACAGTGTACTGAGCATAAATGTAAATTTATGAGAAGTGTAACGTTATTATATTGTCTGAAGTCATACAAGTTTTATTTTTGTTTTACTGGATGTTTGAATATTCTCTAACCGTCTGCTCTTTTAACTTTCAGATCAGACTTCAATCAGTTCTTTTTATGTCGAAGGAAACACAAATAAAGAAATTGTAACTGTCAACGAGCATGATGACGTCCGATTTACTTGTGTCATCGACAGTAATCCTGCCCCATCTATCAAAATAATGTTTGAAAATAATATATTAAAAGACGTACCACACACTAAGACTGTGTCCTTTGTTCTTACAAATGCTGCCTGTGATCACAGTGGAATGTATACGTGTGAAGGTAGAAACGTCTACGGACAGCCATCTTACAAGACAATACGTTTGTTTGTCACGTGTGAGTATCGCTTTGATATATTCTTTGATATCGTTTTCAGGTCATTAATAGCTTACAACTGTTCATATACAGGGAGAATTCGTCAAGTAAATACACATTTTTAAAGCAGTTTATTAGTGTCATAGGCTGCATAAATTTAATATAATTACTTAAATGTTATTTGACCCCTGTTTGAATAACCGAATGGGAAGCACCTTTGTATCATTATAGTAGCGTAGCAAATTTAAAACAGTAGTTAATGTAATATTTTATAGAGTAGTTATTTCCCTCTGACCGAAGACGCGTGATTTACCAATTACAACAATCATTCATAACAAACGCCATATTTTTTGTGCTGCTACAATGTTTCACATTTTCTCCAGGTATATTAACATATAATATCCACAGTCTCTATGTAGATGATCAGTTTGAGGGAATACACGAATTAACAACGTCTGAGTTATCTTTTTTGGTGGCTCTTACGACCGTATGACTTTACTGCTAAATGACAGCCGGCGACATGTGCTCGTTTATATTTTCCAGAATATATGAACTGCTTTGAAGTATTCCGTGTGTCTGACATGATATTAATTTTAGCCGTCTTTCAGCATTAAGTTAGTAAATTAAATTATCGTCCTGAAGTCCAAATCATAATAACAAATTAATTTAAATATAGTACGGGCTTATTTACATTAGACAGTGAAAGATTATTGCATAGAACACATTAGTTGAATAGTCACTCTGAAGAATTATTTATCTTTCACCAAGGTTCCCCGCGTCCACTTCACAAACTGCAACATAATATCACAAGTTCCACGGATGTACCTGTGACGCTCAGTGTAACTGTTCTGGCATACCCAGAGCCCGGTCCTACTGGATACACATGGCACAAAGAGGTTGGCACGAGATGGAGACAGCTGTTGAGCAATGCTGATATGCAGATATCCTCATTAGGACTGCAGTCAAATCTGACAATCCTAAATGTGTCACAATCTGATTATGGTCAATATAGAGTGACTATAGAAAACAACATAGGGACGTATGAAGAGTTCTTATTTATGACCGGTAATTGCTGTTTAGATATAGATATCTTCGTGTTTAGTGCTTTATAGTCTCATTGTGGATTGCTGAAAATTAATTAGTTAGACTACTTAATCATATAAACTGACCTTTGACTATTCTCTGTATATTTCAAATTGTTTTAGATCATCCTTTATTGACATAAAATGGTAATTGTCAATAAGGTATGGAAAGATGTTAATAATGTATAGGAAGAATTCAACGATTGAAAACTTTCTTACATCACCGTTTCTTCATAGAACTGTAACTGCTTAATTCATTTAGAGAAATCATGACAATAGTCACTTTTTTCTTAAAATTGTGTTATTTGTTTATATAGGAAATCAGGAACACACAACAACGGAGCCGGCAACTGGCACAGGTAGATAAATATATGTTGTTGTTAAAAAGACATAAATAACTCAAACGACATCGTGCCCATGAAAAGGGGCTGCGCTTAGAAGTAAAAGCTTAAAAAAGTACAAAGATCCGAGAGAAGTAAATATAGGGTTTATTATGCCGGTTTGAATTTAAACAAAATTATAGTCACGTCTCATATCGTTTGAATTACAAATCATGCAGCCAGAACCTTTCAGTATGACTTCCTCAAAGACTATCATTCTATAATCATGATATCCAAAATAATACAGAATTTTCATTATTTAGATAACGACAGTTCGTCAGCTAGCAAAACGACAATGATCGTTGGCGTTTCACTTGGTTTATTCAGCTTTGCAGTAGTTGTTTATGCAACAGTTGTCACTATCTTATGGAAAAGGCAAACAACAAGCAAAGGTAAACATACATGAAGAAAGTCATGTTCTCTACATGCTGTTTCGAAGGATGTTATCCTTTTTATAGTACATGTAGTATACATTTTGATTTATAATACTGGTTTTAAATTATACTGAATGCCAAGTTATATCCACTATTTATGGAGGAGCTTTTAAAGCTATACATTTTATAGCTTTTAAGTCCATTATATGTGCATGAATATCATTAATTAACAAAGGATAATTTTGTACAAAAGTTTTGCTGTTAAACATTCCAAATATAAATAGATTCAATTTTACAGAAAAACCAACGAATTGTTTGCTTAAAAGTATAAACATATCGTTTACATTAAAACACATGCTTCTAATTTTCATTTTTAGAGACAACCCCAATAGAAAAATCAACTACTCAAACGTAAGTTAAATTCTAGGGTGTTTGTTTTAAATTTTGGGGCAGGCCTTTATCAATGGTACTCATCATTTAAATTTTAACAGGTATTTTAAGCAATTGATCTAGTCCTTCAGAGAACTTCAGAAATATAATGTGTTTGTGGACATTTAAGAGATGCGTATCAGTTTTAATGTTTTAAGAAGAAACAGACAAAGCTCCTTTGGTACGACCACGCTTGTAAAATTTATTTCTCTTCCATTTACTTTAATATACCCGTAATGTTCGTCTCAGTAAAATATCTTATAATAAAGCATGGTGTAGCTTTATATACAGTATAAGTCATGTTCGATGATGACACTATAGAACGAGTACTTTGATGAATTATATCAGTTTTAGTTTAGAAACACTAAGTGTAAGCTCAAACTTGATAATCAGCTGACAGTAACAAAGCTGGTAAAAGATCTTTGTTGAGATTTTATAAGCGAATTTATAGCAAACTTTCAACTTCGACACTTAATCTTGCTTCATCCTTGAAGCAAAGCTTCCTTAAAACTAATTCCATTATGGCTTTTTTAATATGAGCACATGTCTTTCATTGGAAATGCTTTTTTAAAGATAATGTTTGTTTCTTCAGTTCGTTTTAGACCTTATTCTGGTGGAACAATTTGTAATAAAAATTCACATCCGAAACAACAGGTCCGCTAGTTGTTTTACTTATAAAGAGTAAAATAGAGTGTCATGGGAATATATCTACAAGTTTCTGTTTTATATAACAATGAGCTAAAGTACAATTCACTAGTTTTTTTCTCTGGATAGTGGAAAGATAACATTCATGCTATTATTTCTTATTTTAATTACAGCACATATGCCAACTTGGCATATAAATCCAATGTTGCAGAAAGACAAGGCTGTGTAGATATCGTCGAAACTGCTGCTGAACAAGGAAATATAGAGGCTTCTGATAAACAATACACAAGTCTGAATCCATTGACAAAGGATGATAAATCAACGTATGACGTTATTCAAACACATTGATTATTAGAATGTGTATGGGCGTTTGGAAGGATATCAGTCTTTAATTGAACATATTAGTAATCCACATATCATATGTATTTGTTTGAGCATGATATCAGTACTTTGCTAAGTATCACAAAACAAAACATTCTCTGATGCTCGGGTCTTCAATTTGCATTTAGATAAAACAAATTAATGGAATCAAATTTGCGTATAATTAGGTTAATTTATAGAAATATTAACATTTGTAAAACTAATAATTATGTTTGCAAAATTATTATAATGAAACCGTTAAATTTATATTGCATTTTGGATTCCAAAGAATTGGAATTGTAAAATCAATGCCATTGTAAAATTGCTGCTAAATAAAAACGACTTTTGTTGTACATCAATAAATTGTTTTGGAATAAACCGACCAAACTTAGATCAGAATTGTTTTTCAAAGTATAGCAAAGTATGTGGAAAACAGAGATTCCGAAACATAATCAAGACCCGAAGAACAAATAACCAAACCTACACATGTAAATAATCAAACATTGAAACAGGTAGAGACTTTTACCACCCTAAATGGAAACAATCGTTTAAGAATGAACGCAATTGGTCTGAGCAATGTCTTTTATCAAAATTCTGGTCAACTCAAGCTTGCATAGATTCACAGATGTGTTCTGCATGTATGTCCGTTAAAGTGAGACAATGAAATAATATAACATTATTATTATCGTTATTATTATCATTATTATTATTATTTTATGATATGTATCACTCTATTTAAGCAATTATTATTATAAAAAGAATGATGTTTATTGTCAATGAAGCTGGGAATGATGGTAATGATAACATTATACTTGTTTAATTAATTATGTTAAAAATGCAAATGACACATTTTAATTTTGTGAGTGAAGGGAAAAGTAAAACAGCAGAATGAATTAATACGTTGGTGGTAATAAGCTTTTATAGCCTATTACAGTGTTATTGGCAATCAAAATAATTGAAAATTATTACTTTAACCGGAGTTTAAAGAAGTGGCAGACTTTTTAAAGTAGTTTTCAGAGCGATGACGTCATGATCGCTATATAGTTAACAGTATATTGGAAAATCCAGAAATTTACCTTTCACCACTTTACAATATTATTTTATGCCTCCGCATTTGTAAAAAGTTCCATGATTAAACCAATCGATAAAAATGTATGAGATGAAACCAGACACATCTTTACTTATATAAATTCGAAACATCGTTATGATTAGGGTGGTGGCGGTGACATAAGTTTTTGTATTTAGTTCAAATGGTGATATAATTACGCAAGGCATCATTGGGCGGACTTGTTTGTGGACGAATGCGGCCGCTTAAGTCCAAGCAAAAAGTAATAACTTCTTGAAAGTTCTATTAAATTACAAATATATTTACAATCAATACTTTTCTCTGACCTGATTATTATTTTTTCTTTTCGACGATGCGCCGGATGACACGAATTCCTACTTGAAAACGAAAGCGAAAGTAGTTTAACTACGCACTCTGTCACTTATGTAATTCTGAGCTTTTGGATAATGAATTTCATTACCTTTTTATCTGTACTCATTTTACTGCTGATAGAGAAAGGTCTTTAAGCCAATATTATTTTTAAAATCCTAATACCTTGAAGTTCTCACAATTGATGAACTGTGAAGATAAAAAACATTGTTAAAATTAGCATTATTTTTCAAAATAATCTTATTAGTATGTTCTAAATAGAGTTCATGTAATAGGTTACCTCATTCTCCACTCATATGTGAAAAGTTTGCTCAGTACTAAAGTTGTACAATGTATTTGTTATTACATTTGTTTTTGTTAATGTCTTAATTGCCCTTAAATGGCCATGACTTGACTAATGAACTTTTAAACTTTAAAACTTCTACAATTATAAATACAAGTACGGAATACACCGAGTATTAATATTACAATAATTCATAATCAACAATATACAATATAACATTGACAATATAACACCTTGTTTAAGCCACGAATTGACCAGTCAGTATTTGCCACAAGTACATGACTTTTCACCCCTGGTCTTTTCACTTCTTGATTAAATGCGTGCGCAATGTTGTATGATTGAGATTGTTTAAAGTCCCAGCCGACCATAGGACCATTTCTCCTTAGGTGAAACTGCCAAGACCCCTGACAGACGCAGA
Organism: Saxidomus purpurata; assembly: GCA_022818135.1. Lineage (NCBI taxonomy): Eukaryota > Metazoa > Mollusca > Bivalvia > Venerida > Veneridae > Saxidomus > Saxidomus purpurata. The sequence goes on along the minus strand of JAFMSR010002204.1, from coordinate 12,587 downwards.
CTGAAGAAGCAAATGCATACAAGGGAATACGGATACATGTATCAGACTCTTGCCCCGGTGGTGCTTTTACCCGCCAGGTGTATAGCACAGATACCACTGCTGTGCATCATTCTGTAGATGGGTGGTAAACACTGAAAAGCGTTTCTGCAATTTCCGGTTCCCCAACCGGGATTCGAACCGGAGACCTCCGGATTGGTAGTCCTCAGCGTTAAGCACTGGACCACAGAGTCGTTTTTTTACTTGATTGATATGATTGAAAATTGGGCATCAAACATTAATAACTATGAGAAATAGCTTTATACAATGTAGAACGAAAAATGAAAATTGTAAATAAAACGTGATATAAGACATAATTAATTAATTTCACATTCTTCCATTTTGAAATGCAAGCATGATATTCAGTTATAGAGCCTGAATCATTTATATGTAAGGTTTAAGGAGATAAAATGACTACCCGGGGCTGAAATGCCTGTAATTCAGTATTCGGATGGATGACCCAAGAGAAGAGTCAATTAAGGCTTTTAAAAAAAGATAACAATCTTATAAAACGTCGGCAGGATACAAACAACAAATATAAACATAAGCTAATGCAAACCTTTTGAATTGACTGCACACATGTTGGCATATATTGTGAACTTACTGTTGGAGGAACCCGGAGAAAGCCCACGGCAACCTACCATCTCACATGTACTGCCCAGGACGGGCCTTTCTTAAATGTGTTATACCAATACAAATTAAGCCTTGTTTACATTACTGTCCTTACTTATTTGTTTAGCATTTACTTTGTGATTTATAAAGTAGGTAAAACAATTTGTGTGCAGAACAATAGAAAATGTATTTTCGAATAAGTTATAAAATGGATCGTTTGTTCCCTTTGTCAGTACCTATGACGGTTATGAATCTTTTGTGAAACCAACGCAAAGAATGTTTTTATTTTTGTTAACTTCCTGAACATATTGTTGCTGTAAAAATATGTTTTGTTAACTAAAAGTCTTCCTGGTGTTTTTCCATAAACATTAGAGCAAAATATTCCTTCAATGGAACAAGAAGTACATTGTATATACACTTTTACGAGGTAAACGAGTGGCGTAAAAATGGATAACCTCAGTTTCCGATGAAGAAAAATCTTCAAAATGATATATCTGCCTGATTGGAAATAAAGTTTATTCTATTGTATTCTATACTTGAAATGATTTAAGTTAAAAAAATCTAAAGTCTGCACTTTTTTTATTTCTAATGTCTGTTTTTACTGTATGTAGGTTCTTATACAATCCGGCAGTTCCCGGGAAAGGCTAGTACTAGAATCTCGCCTTGCAAAAAGAGCCGTGATCGGTAGCAGGACTTGAACCCAAGGCCCTCTATCAATGAGAGGTTATGGTGATTTCAAGTCATCTTGACCACTGAGGCGGTAGCTATAGATTTCCAAGACGTGCAACAAAAGCATGCATTTCATGTTTTGTTAGAAAAATAGGACTCAGTATAACTTCTCTTAGTTATAAAGAACTTTTATATTAACTTTTTTTTTGCTCGAGCTTAATAGAATCTGTTCAACTTCTAAAAGAAACATTCTTGACAAATGTATCCATGTACACATGAAAGGGTTTTTACATTTTTTCAGATTTAGTTTAGCGAAAGTGACTTTTCAAATTAATAACTGATGCCTACAATATAATTATAAGTAAATACTGCATACATAAACTATAAGCATACCTTGAGTATGTATAAATTTTCCATTTCTCATGAAGCTTGGTATATTTTACATGTTCAATAGTTCTCAAAATTTATTAATATTTTAAAACATCTAAAGATTTGAATACCTGTCAGAAATACAGTCTGAACTTAGTATTTCCACTTACTATTAACCTGTGGCAAATTGAAAATCATGAAATTTCCCAAGAAGTATACGGCTTACAGTGTTCTGTGTGGAAGTTGTAAAAACTGACTAGTTCCTTTAGGTAAATGCTTGGATGTTTCAAAAGTTTAATAATGACAAGTGTTAATTTAACAATTCATCTTGCAATGCAGCAATTGCCCACTATACTGTTAATTAAAACCAGCTCTAAAAAGGAGAAGATCTCATGTCTTACCTGGCTTTTACGGCTCAATTTAAAGGACTGTGTTGCATAATGTAGTTTCCTGTTAAATGCAGGTGCTAGGTAAGTACAGGTTATAGGTGTGTATTACAGGAACAAGTACATTTATCGCAATGGAGCGTTATTGAACTGCAGTAGTAAGTTTATTATACACCCACAAACAAAGTTTTGGTAAGGGGGTATCAGCTGAACGGTCGGTTGGTCAGTCAGTTTGTATGTTGATCAGTCAGTCGGGCTGTTGATTTTGTGTCCGCTCCATAACGTCCTGAACCTCTTGAAGGATATTCTTGATATTTAGTCAAATGTTCATTTTATCAAGACGACGTATAGAAGCTACCGGTATATTCCAAGTTTGTCGGCTCAAGGTCACACTTTTAATAGGGGTCATAGGTTTTTCATGTGCGCTCAGTATCTCTTGAACCCCTTGAAAGATTTTATGAAACTTTGGTCAAATGTGTATCTTATCAAGATGACATGAAAAACATATGTTCCAACCCCATTAACTCAAGATCAAGGTAACACTTAGAGGTCATTGGTTCATAGTGGCCCCTCATTTGAAGGATTTCCATGAAAGTTTGGTCAAACGTTCATCTTATCAGGGCGGCGTGTAGAACCCATGTCCCAAGCCCGCTAGGACAATGTCAATTTCACACTTAGGGGGTCATTGGTTTTATTTGAGTCCACTCAATCATGTATATCCCTTTGGTCAAATGTTTAACTCATCAAGATGACATGCAGAACACATGTTTCAACCCAATCAGCCCACGGTCACACTTAGGGGGTGATAAATTTTCAGTGTCTGCTCAATATCTTTTTAACCCCTAAAGGGTTTTAATTAAACTTGATACCCTGTACCTCAAGGTCAAGATCACACTTAAGGGCCAAAGGTCATGAGACTATATTTCTTAAACCTCTTGAAAGATTTTCTTGAAAGTTGGGTCGAAATGTTGCCTCGAACAAGGTCAATATCGCATTTTAGGGGTCAAAGATTATTAGACTTTACCTCCCAGACCCTTTCTACGATTAACATTAAACTTAGGTCAAATATTCAAAGTATTAATATGACATGTTACACATATGTTCTAACTGTGCAAGCTAAAGATCAAGGTCATAAGGGTCAAAGGTCATGAGACTATATTCAGTGATAGCAGCTTGTTGTAGGAATTTAATGCCCGTTCTAACATATTTTGGTAATTTTAACAGTTTGCCGAACCGTAGTTCCTTAGAAGAACCATTACTGGACTCCTATCCTTCGTAACAAACTGCCAACTTTCTCACATAAAGAGACATGGTTTGTAGCAGAGCTCAAACCCACGAACATTAATCTTTGAGAGGTTACAGTGATTTCAAGTCATCAACTCTAACCACTGGTCCAGGACCAGAGAGGCGAACTTCAGTGATAGCTTTATTTTGTTCCTGTTATATGAACCCATAACTGCTTACAAACAGTATTTGTTTTGAAAGGAAGAGAGCATAGGAAAAAAATCTAGAGACAATGTGCTATACTTTTACAAAATGACAAGTTACTGTGCTTAAGAAAACTAGAGCACAGTTTTACGTGCGTTAACTATGTCTACTGTTGTTGAAGGTCATCGCTCTAGCAGTACTTTCAATGCTTTGATTTTTGTACACTACTACATATGTTTTAATCGAAATACTTCGTCTTTTATTTCCGATGTACACTGGATATCTACTAATTTATAATTGTGTATATGATCGTAAAATTCGGGATAGAAAATGTCACTTTTAATTAAAAGATCTGCTTACTTCAAGTCTGTGTCACTTATCATTGGATTACAATCGTTATTTACAGGTAAGCCGGTATTTTAGAACCTTGAAGCTTGGAGTTTAACGCCTGTTTTCAATATTTCAATTAATGCATGCGCTCAGTTTAGCTTATCATCGTTTCTTGGTAGGACCAGCAGAAGGCCCTCATACTCTGTAAAATTGATTTTTGTCACATAAAGGACATGGTAGATAGTTGGGCTCGGACCCATGTCCTTCCATCTAGAGTTTACAGTTATGCTAACTATTTTAAAGCAGAAAATAATCTAGCTTTAGTTTTATACCATTCTCTGTCTGGCAGATTTATTGTAAATCTGTTGTCCACAAAGAATACTTTATCGTATAAATTATGATGTTTTGCAAAATGTACTGTTATTTATTTCCGCGCGATCAATTAAATTTAATAAGTGCTATTAATTACCGTTAAATTCATTAAGCCTTAACAATATGTTCATATGCATGAATGAATGAATGAATGGAGCTTTATCTATATTGCATCATTATCTATAGTGATAAAGTGCTTAAGTATATAAGTGTACACTTGTATAATACACAAGTTAGTGTATTAAAGAAAAAAATTAAACTATGTACAGATACGATTGCTGAGTTATTGATAATTGGGATCAAAGTTAAATTGTTGAATACAAAAATGACAATGCGAAATAAGTATAGCTACAAGTGTATGATATAATGAACAATAAGACATGCAATGGAGGTTAAATTGATACCATAAGTATTTTGAGATGATATTAAAGCTTATCGGAAAGGACATTCTCTTTAAATATTATGATTGACAGAATCAAGAAGGTTTTCTTATGTATTTTTAATATCGTTACAATAAAAGACCACTTTGTATGAAAAATGTACTACCGAAACTGTTAAAGTTCAGTTTATCTTTAGTAATGCTTTACACTGTATTTATTTCTGATCAATGATAAAAAAGCAAAATGAAAATGCGTTCAGATAACGAGAATACAGGCATGCAAATGGTCGACATATAACCCTCAAATTAGTTCGTTGGCCAAGGTTAACGTTAGATTTTCTCAATAGTTCAATATCCTTTCTCTATAATACTTTCCGGTAACAGATCTGCCAGGTGCATTGGGTATTTGCACAACTGGACCTTTGGAATTGATGAAAACCGTGTATAAAACCCGTTTAAAACGTTTGAGTTCCTCGCTATGATCGGTCTGTCTTGTTCTTTCCTTAGCCATAATTTATTATTTGCCCATCTTTGAGGTTCGAAATAAAAGATCCACGTTTCAGCACCTGGACGAGCTCATTAAGTCTTCTTTCATGAGTACTTTTGTATTAAACAGATCTTTGCAACTCGCTGCGCCTTTTCCCCTTCGGTCAAAATGTTGGGTACCCACCGTGCACATACCGTACCTTTGATAATTGTAAATGTCTTGTCAGAATTTTGTGAGCACTTCCCGATGAAATACCCATTGATACAGCTTTCTGAGGTGCGAGTCATCTGCAAAAACGTTTTTAGAAGACAATGCAGTTTTTCGGGTGTCATACCCGGGATACGTCTTTGACTGTAGACTCTCCTTATATTTCATACGTTTACCCACCTACAAACAGTGGCTTTTGAAGAAGAAAAATCATCAGAAACATTTTAATTTCTTGTAGAGTCTGTTACCCGATACATTCAAAGCACTAAATGTCTTTATATATGACCTAATTTCTCTCTTTCTAATTTCTCTCCTAATTTCTGCAGGCTTCATGCTTACAAAATTAGTGTCAGTGTTTACGAGTATGCTGTTATTAAAGACCTATAACCTTACGTTAGCAGAACCAGTTGTTGAAAGTGTACATGTATCAAAACTTCTTGCACATACATGTAATAATTTCTTCGGAAGCGCGTTAGTCTCAAAAGAGTTTGAATACCCCGCGTAGCTCATAGAAAATCTACAAGCAAAAGGATAACAAGTGTGTAATAAATAAAGTACAAAGTCGGCAATTCTACATTTGTCGACCGCACGCCTTTTTACCAACTACCTAACAGAATACTAGGAGTTGATGTAATTTAGAACGAAGAAAAATGTTTTTTTATTTGGTGACATGTTTTTGCCCTATTATCTCAGATATATAGATTTATTTCCAGTTAATAGCGTATCATTTAACCTTTGAATTGTCAATACAGACTTTATAGGTCAATTAAGTATATTCTCCGCAAAACAGGAATCCAGTTTGCAGCGGCAGAGGTTACACTTTCAACGCCCTCAGTAGCAGTAGTTGAGAACAACTCATTGACAGCGACATGCACTTACACAGGGGCCAGCAGTGTTCAGGCTTTTTACATGCTATTACACAAAGAAGTTGAGGGTTCCTGGCGACAAAACTGTAGCGTATTTTTAAAGCAGCCAGACGAAACATTGTGTGAATATAATTGCACATCAGGCAGACAAATTAATTGGACCATAAAACAGGTGACAAGGGCCAATGATGGCGACACTTGGGAATGTGTTGTATATACTTCTGATGGAATTTAAAAAGCGACGCACATAATTTCTTTATATGGTAAGTAAGCAATAAAGAGAGTAAGGTTGATAGTTTTCTCCATGAGCATGCGGTTTAGATAAAAATATCCGTCACCGAGGGAATCTGTTGTTGCGGGAACGAGGCTCTGCCGAGTTCCGCGAAACAGTTACCCGAGGTGACGGATATTTCCATCTGAACCAAATATCTCATGGTAGAAACCATTTCTTGCATACCGTCTGGCACTTTACAATATATATTTAAATGTAATGATGCCTTTTAATATAAAAACAAGCGTTATTCAGATGCTGTGTTTGGGAAAGTGACGTCACATTGTTTATGACGTTACGTCACAAGTAATTCACGAAAGTCGTATTATATGGGGGTATGTAATATGAGATTTTCCAGCACTGATGAAAACTGCGGATATCTCGATCCGGTATGCAAGAATGTATGTACATTGTGTAATTGTATATGCAATGCATATCTGTAAAAATACGAGCACGAGGTACTTGTTTTCATTACTTATCCTTCAAGTTTACGAGGGTTGTGATGGCATGTACTTGAATTTAAATGCTTGACTTTCCATTATTTTGCGAAAATGTGATTTTTGTCTTGAACGACAATTGTTGAAGAAACCCGATTATTTGAAAACAGATCATAACCCACTAAATCTAAATAACAAAATGTTTAAATTAACAAAATTGATGTTATGCAAAAAATTGTTAAAGCCACACTTCTTTGAAAGGGATAATTTTATTTGTCGTTTTTTTTCAAAGGAAATTTTGACCGTGTAGACATACAGTAAACTCCGTATAACTCCGGAATTTCTCTGTATCCGGGGCCGATATGACTCCGGATACAGAGAAATTCCGGATAATTATAAGGAACAAATTTACTAGGTTCTATGTTTCCTTTTTTATTTTATAGAAAAATGCTACATGGATATGCTTCTCCGGATATAAAGAACAAAATTTAAATGGTCCCAAAGGGCTCGTTATATACGGAGTTAACTGTATTTATTATAAAAGACTTCAAAATGACGAATGACACTGACAAATCAATCAATCTTAAATAGTAAATTTATTTGTTTCATCTAGGTAACAATGCAAAAACAAGCAACATAAAGGCAATGGTTGGAGTTATACTTGGTTCATTCAGCTTTGTAGTAATTGTTTGTGCAACAGTTGCTACCATCTTTCTGAAGAGGAAAACAACAAATTCAGGTATAAACATAACCAAAATAAAGATAATGATAGTAGTAATAATTTCAACTTTATCTACGGGAGATTCGTTCTAGCCGTGTCAAGTGATGCATGCCTTATTATACTTTTATGCACTTATATCTCGTTAGGTTTTCCTCATTAACACGGACATCATAGTATTACATGTAAGTATTGAACATTGAAAGTTATATCAAAACGTATAAGTTATTGTGGTTATGCTAAACTTTCGTATAATATAGGTACACAGGCACTGTACTGTCTATGCTTTGACATATGTTACTGATGAATTTTAATATTAGCGAAATGGAACTCTTTTGGGGAATAAAAACAAACATAGAGTATGAAATTTATGTGCCTGCTTCTCATTTGCACATTTCAGGCACAAATCCACCGAACCAATCAACGAGTCAAACGTAAGTGAATGTTTATTTATATGTTTTGCTAATGGTATAAGTAGCCTAAATACATTTCCATAGACTTACATTATAAGGTGTTCTGCCGGTGCGACTACCCAAAATCTCACCGACGGCTGAAATGCACTTTATTTTGTAGAGTCATCCTAGTCCCTAATAAAAATAACAAAATTTATACATGTGATCCAATACTTTATGCCAGTAATTAGGAGCTGAGTGACACCACCCCTATTTTCGTGGCAGTTTTAGTGGTCACCGACCAAATATGTAAATATTTTCAAATACCAAATATTTTAATTATAATTTATATCCAGATTTTTCTCTTCATATTTCATTTTTGATCTATCGTCCAGCGATTTTTTCAAAATAATTTTTCCCGTATGCATCCACTTAGTTTCAGCCAATCAGCAATCAAACACATAGTGTAGGTCCGCTTGTTCCCTAGACAAAATAGCCTGCTTCCGGTTTTCACCGATTTAGGCTTCTCATACCTAAAATGCTTCTTTATTTAAAGCACACATCTAACTCCATTTGATTAAAGTTTACTTATATGAAATTAAATTAAATTAATGAAAAGTTCCTTCTTAAAAATCAAATAAGAACCATTTTTTGTACATGAACAATATTATCAACGCTTTGCTTGATTTGTTTATAGCACGTATTTCAATGAAGAGCAAGGAGGCATAACACTTCGTGGCATTGAAGATTTAGAAGCAAGTAAGGAGGAATCTGAAAATCTGTACACAAGTATTGATGAAAATGACGTGTATGAGGATATTGAAACACCATGACTCTGTATAAAGCAATGTGTAAAGTGGTTTGATTGACATACAGGCAAACAATTTAAAGACACATATCTGTATCGAATAAATATGACGTAGAAATGTACAGCATAAACTTGTGTGTATCCGACTAGATGAAACAAGAAAAGAACGGTACCTTATGGCGATAGAAATTGCGTACATTAGTGATTAATTGAAAAAGAATTCCCATTTGCCACGCTGGGATGGAAATGTTCAGTTCATGATCACATTACATAAATGATCTTTCAGCGTAACAAAAACATATAACCCCAAAATTATAGACTCTGTATTAAATAAGCCAACTGAACACCGAGACAATTTCTGCATATTAATGTTGGTTTTCGTAAACATTGTAATAATACAAGTACACTTACTTAAAAAAAACCATGTTGTTAAAACTATTTTTTTCTAAGAATAGCATTTAGTCATAGTTCAATAGGCTGATTCACTGGGACACAAAGGTTAATGGGTTAAAATTATATTTGACTGTGGACATAGCCATACGAATTTTTTATTGAAACAAATATTTAAAGTATTTAATGTATTAAATATGTATATAAAAGTAAAGGTAACCTGTTTGTTTAATCACACGTTAGCGAGGATTGTTTTCCACTATGTACGAATAATTAGTTCACAAAGAAAGAACGCTTGAAGCACATGTATCACGATTTTTAAATTTTAGAGCTGTAGCAACATATCCTGTACTTATCAATAAATGCACAGTATCAACAATTAAAGGGACTGTTACCCATTAATATGAATCGGTGGATGATTTCAATAATTGAAGGCAAAGCCATCATCCCTATATGAGGACTGTGGCAATCAGCAGTCTCAGATTGAACTGCAAGTACAAAGGTAAAGTGTTTGTTTATTATAGTTTTACACCTGCTTAAAGAACCAGCAATTTCTGACTTATGAGGCGCATTCTTTACTGAGCACATTTACCTCCAGAGTTCTGTTCTTTAAAACCAGGCAGGTAGGTATACGGTGACCATTATTTAGCTTAATGGCGGCTCACCAACCTGTCATATCAGAACGGACCCTGGCTGGGATTTTTTCCTACGACTTTGTAGGACATGTCGCTAGCATTGAAGGACACAACAATTTGATTTCTTTCAAGATAGCAATCCAGTAAGCTAAAATGTCGTTCTTTTTTATTCAGAAACTTATTGAACAGAGAGATGCGAAGCTTTGTGTCAATATATTGCGATGTCCCGTCGTATGTCGTCATCTCTTGTCATCTCAAGCAGTAGAAATTCGAGAACGGGAGGTGACATCAAACCTCTTTTTGTCGCCATTTTGTTTGATAGCACGGTACTTTCTTGGCAATTTTATTATGATGTTAAGATTAATGGATGCTTTTTTCTTTCTTTTTTATGAACTACATGTATGTTAATTATACTAATAATTCAATGTATATTTTTTTATTATTGTAGAAAGTAAAATTGAAATATTGGATATATGTATCTAAATGTGCATCCTACGTTAAATAAAGATGTTATTATTATTGCTATTATTATTATTATTATTATAATGATCAGCATAGCACCACCATTAAGCTTCTACTATTGTCTTGTATATTTTTAAAATGCACTGCTCCTTTTTGACAATGTAATAGAACCATAATCGTAATCTCAAGAGTTTCAATGAATCGATTTCACAGATGTAGTAAAATTTGTTATATTATACCTGCTGTGAAAACAAACTTCTACTTATATTTTACACTGCAAATATACATGTTTATCGTTTACATTTGACCTTTAATACATACTTATCGCATCATTAACACAACTCTTACTTAGGTACCCCTGTGGTAAACTTGATATTTACTTCCTGGTGAACGCTTGATATTTACTACCTTAGTAAGACATAAAAACTGAATAAAATGTCTCGTTCAGGCACAAGATTTAAATCACGAAAATATGTGTTATTTCTTATGGGAATATGTATGCTTCCAATAGGTAAGCCAACGTGTTAACGCTACTTTATTAGTGTGGGAATGTATCCTTTCAATTGTTTAAAAACATAGTAATTCATGTTTAAAATCTTAACAACTTGCAAGTTTAAACTATTTTGTATGCATTCTCTGTATCTTGTCATTATAGATGAGGATTAGGATCGGTTTACAAAGTGATATAATCGTTGTATTAATGTGTTTTCATTTGCGCTTTATGCATCAGAATAACTGCTTCATTCAATCACTTTTATTTATTACACATAGTTCTAAATAACTACTCCTCTGATTTATAGAACTATTCTGCAAGATTTAAAGGTGCGACCTTTTATCATTTATGTTATAAAATGACATGTATTATTGCTGTGTTAGGGTGGCTTGCGGATGTTTGATACAAAGGTAATTTCGTATCCAAAAATGCAACTTTTGCCATTTCAGGTGGTATTATAGTATCTCATTGTGATTATCTGTTTACTGTAATGGCCAATTTATTATCGTTTATATTTTTCAGCTTACGGCTGTACTTCAAATTCTGCTCAGTATAAAAGAGCTGGAGATACTGTTACCTTACAATTTCAAGCGAGAACTACAGACACACAAAATCCAGAACTTACAGTTTCTAACACCATACAATCACCTAATGGTAGCACATTACTGACGGTGCGTATAGGAATGGTAACCATAGATTGTCTGGACCTTGCAATTGGCTGCACCTTTCTTGGCAATGTTGATACTGGAGACCTGTCAGTCAGCTAGAAATCTACAGGCATCATCTGGAGGTACCTACAAACATTTAGTTGTACCAAATGGAAATGTAGGATGTATTACTGGCTATTAGGTAAAAAGTCCTTTGTGGTCTTAGGCACCTTAGTTAATTTTCAACTTTGTGAATGTAATTCTGTCACTAAACATTCAATTATTCAAAGGATTCAATTTATAACAAGTTTCGAAATGTTGCACATGGATTTGTGTAATTGAGTTAATGACCACAGTTTTTTTTGTAAAGTGAGTAAAAGATTGATTTCTCAAAACAAATGCTAGGTGGTATTAGCCGACTGAACAAGTTTTGTGTATTCTAACACGACCAGGAATAACCTACATACATGTAGAACAAAATCTAGTTGGGCTATTCTGCAATGAACCGACTTGAACGACGCCGCACGGCTCGTGTTTCGGCTGGTCAATTTCCGCTTAGAGGATCTTATGGCATACGTGGAACTTGGGGCAAAGCGGAGGATCGATGGATGACCACGTCCAGTTAACTTGTAAGTTACGTACCATTTTCCTGACTTTATTCGTTTTGTGTTGTTTTGTTTACACGGTGACTCATTAATCAAGAGAAACTGGACGTCATTATCTATACCCGTTACATTTTTGTAACTTTACATTTACTCGAAAATTACTAAGGATTTCTCAGAAGATTTACTTATGAACGTAAATGGATAAGCTTTGGAAAAGTTTTATTGATATATCAAAGGACTTCAATTGAAACTTTATTTGGAAAGATATTGCTATTTCTTAATTTTTCAAATAAATCGTGTTAGAATCTAATAATGTATTGCACATGTGGTTTAGGTATAACCCTCAAATTGTGTTTTTACGACCAAAATAATATATCTCCTTTTGACCCTACAAGATTTATTTCACATAAAAATCCTACTCAGATGGTAAAACCAAACTGAATCATGTTTTTGTTGCTTTAGTAAACTAGGTTTTAGAACTGGCTTTTAGAGAATATATCTTCCAAAATGATTTTTAACATCATAATAAACTAAAATCTAAACATTATGAGCGTTTAAGGCTTGGTTCTGCAGATAACAAGATGGAGT